>JAUBNQ010000027.1:15682600-15698986 GCA_032353495.1 Ctenopoma kingsleyae
TTTTCTTTCTTTCTTTCTTTCTTTCTTTCTTTCTTTCTTTCTTTCTTTCTTTCTTTCTTTCTTTCTTTCTTTCTTTCATCCTCTGTCCTCCTCCTCTGTTGTCTTCATCTATCAGACACACTTCTTGGCAGACAGTCCCTGCTGTTTACTTTTAATTTCTCTCTCTGAATCCTAATTGCACACTGTGTCTTTCCATGATCAGTTCTAATCAGAATTATGATTAGTGCATCAGACTCTGCAGCCACCGCCTCCAAACTGCCTGAAGTGTTTTTGTCACGGGCTTCACTGTTGTCAGTAGTTCATCTCCATTTTGCTGACTTTGCTTTTTGTTAAAAAAACAAAAAACAAACCTTGGATTCAACTCCAACTAACACAGTTAATTTGGAATGACAAAATCTTTTGTCCCATACACAATACTTGCTTTCATCTTTCATCCTTTCATCCTACTTTACCATCTTTTTCTTAATTTCTTTTCCCTTTAATCTTTCTCTCTCATCATAAGCCCCTTAGAGTCATCAACTGTCGTCTCTGCCTTCCTTCTCCCTTCATATCCTCCCAGCTGTCCTTTATGTCCCTGTATTTCCCATCTTTCCATTATTGCACCTCTTCACTCTTTCAGCATAGAGACTATTGCTTCTTCAACACCTCAGAGAGTCACACAGAGCCCTAAAATGTGCCCTGATTGATCCAATCACAAGTTGCAGTGCTATATACAGGTGTGGATGTCCACGCGGAGATGCAATGAATTTCTCAAGTTACATTTGGAGGTGGTCAAGGACACATTTGGCCACAAATCTAGTATAATGTCAGTGTAAATATGCCCCTCTCCAAAATCAAGGACTCGAGGAGGTGTTGGTTCAGACGTGCTGGAATTTTTTGTAGATGCCAAAAATAGAAGAAGCCAAGACCAGATGGTTGTCTGTCCTGTTTTGATTTTGAGCTCAAGTCCTGGTTGACAAAAGTGTGACGCCTGTGCTTATCTGCATAGTGAGCAGAGAAATTAAACCCAATCAAGTGGACACTCAAGAGACATCAAAGCCATTTTGGAGACTGCAGTCTGTCCTGGCTGCAATCTGTCAAAACTCTATCCAAAAACAATCTGGATATGTTTCAATGCAATGTAATAAAAAAAATATTACAACTTCAGCGACAGCAACTGAAGGAAAGATTCTAAAGTCTCAACAAGACAAGTCTCAAGAATTTGAGACATACACTGAACAGGAATGATGCAGAAGTAAAATAATCATTAAATATATGAAATATGAACATTTCATTTTGTTTTAAAAATAATATAAATATAAGAACACACTTCATATCTCTGTTGAATGCAGATCCACAGCACAGCAAGTTTATACTGTACATTGCTGCTGTCAGTAGGTCTAACAGGCTCTGTTTACTATTTAGATCCAACCTCTCCTGCTGTTTACAGCCTCATTCAGAGGATGTGGAACACGTACGAGACCACACAGCGGACCTCCCACTCCTCCAGTCCAATCCTTACACACAGTGCGGGGTGCTGTTTTGTCAAAATAATGGCAGACTCTGCATTAAAAAGTGAGTGGAAAGCGAGAAAAGTGCCAAATTAAAAATGTTCACGAGTCAACATCATGTCAGGCTCTAAACCACATCAGGTGATGTGTCACAGTTACAGATGAACTGAAAAACCTTAGCACCTTTTTCCTGTCTTTCCATCAACTATCTCATTACTGAATTGATTCTCCATGTCCTTGAGGCACAGGAGATGCCACTCTATCATTTGAGACAGACGCTCAGTGGAGTACACACAGAGTTATTATATTCACTTCCTCCCTTCCCTTTGAGTGGTGGATGGGAGGAGGGACAAAATCACGAGAAATGCCGAATGAGGAGAATTTTCTTTAAAAAGAAGACGTCATGTGACAATGCATTCATGAGAACATACTGTACCAATGGCTATTGGAGTAGCGCAGCTGACTTATACTGACCCATTAACTGTGTGCATGTACAAAAGCAGCTGCATGTAACAATATATATATACAGTAAAGACCACTTATTAAAGCCATAATGCAGTTTCAGCTGAGAACTACAAGGCAACAGGGTTAGGTACAAATGTTCGTGCTTATGATTATTTACGTAACATAAAACTGAGCAAACGCCATACTATGTATGAAATGCCTTTCAGAGATAACAAGATGAAAGAAGTTACATAGTCAGAATAAAGATGTTTCCTTAATTTATGTTTCTAAATTTGACCACAGATCAATAATGAGCCATTTCACGCAGCTTATACTTTATTATATTAGGATGCTCTTGTGCATTTCAGACTTGTTTTTCTCTCTGCAGATGGCAAATTGATCTATTGATGTTGCCCCAGCGGGTTGCCATTGGATGAATTATGGAACAGCCACGGTGAGTTAGAAAGGCGACAGTGCTGGAGAAAAGGTACTTGCGCTGCTGTTGTGACAACTGATAACATAACCTCTGTTTTCACATAAACGGAGCCATGTAAATCCTCTGTGTGTATGCATGCTGTGTGACTCACTCCAGGTCGCTGATGCATGATGTTTAATGGGCGGCCACAGCTCACAGACTGAAAAGAAAGGTACAATTTGACATTCCCTGATAACACCATAAAATATTGCAGTAAAAGCTGAGCCACTCATGAAATTTAGCTAATTGGATTTTACATCAGGGTGATCGCTTTATGTTTTAGTGACAGAACAACTGAAACACTGAGTCATTTGAAGGTTACAGAAAAGATCATGTATTTTTATTAGACTGAATAATCAGTATTAGTGAATGAAAAGCAGGTGAGGCTGAGGCACACTGACTACCTTCTCCTGTTTAAGCTTTAGTGCAGCTTTGGTTGCTAAGACTAATGCTAAATGATGCTGATGAATTCTAGGTATTATGTTGTGTGTGTCTTGCTGCCATGCCAACAGAGATAACCTAACTGCAGTCTACCACTTTCCCCACTTAATCAATATCTGTATCCCTACTAAGCTAATTAGCCTTTTCATTCTGTGGTCAGTGCACAGAGCAGATTGGATTTGTCAAGGATATCAACTTAGAAGATCCATACATAATGTATGAATTGTGCGCCTTCTGTTTTTAAGAAATAAATTCACTTAGTTGACTTGTAGTAACCACAGAAAAAGAACAAAAAATATTATACAATTCCCTCATTTTACCATTTTCTATCAAAGGCAAGTGAGACTACTTCGCGTTAGGAAATAATTATTTAACATGTTTTTGTGGATGTCTCAGAGTGGAATAAATCCCTTCATTTAGGCAGCGCAAAGACAAACTACTCTAAAAGTCCCAATCTCAATGCCAGTGCTGAACTCACAGTATTCCTCTCCCTTCCTCTCTGTCTCCTCTGCTGCACGTCTCACCTGCTACCTCATTTACTCTTCAAAGGGAGAGCAAAGCATCTGTCTAATACGAGGAGCCCAAAGCGCTCTGCAGAGTTGTGTTAAGTAATAACAACCAGTGACGTCAAAGGCTCTCGGTCTGAGCTGGAAAGAGGGAGGGTGAGGGGGTGAAAAAGGGATAAAAGGGAATGGAGGAGGGGAGGCAGAAGTGGAAGCAGTAGTGTGTGAGAAATCTCTGCTACTTGTGTGTCAGTTGCCCTTCTTTTGTTTATGTGTCACTGCTTTTTAACACTGCAAATAAACACCAGAAGCAAATCATTCTTTAATTGCAAGCCTCAAACACCGATGTGATGTCTGTTCCTCCTCTCTCAAAGGCTAATAATCACCGTTCCTTATTTCTAGAAGCTTTTTACTTTTTGTGGAGTGATTGGAAAAAATGTCAATGTGTCTTATGCTCTCATGTGTTGCTGTATGTTCATGTCAGGAGCAAAGGAGCACAGCCTCTATTTATCTTCTGTTGTCAGTGTGAGATCAAGTTTCTTTTTGCTGCAGAGAAGTTAGCTTTAGGTCTTATGACAAATACTGATTATGCAATATGATATTTTTTTTGAAGATAACCTTCAATTCTTTGGGATAATAAATGTAAATGGGTCAGTGAAAATCAGCATGTCCCAAGCTTTTTTTTTTTCTTATATTTATTAAATTCTCAGTGGAACGCCTGCACGAAAAGCAGTCTATTACTTAAGTGTAAACAAGCCTCAGTACATCTCAGCTAAGCCCTTGTGAGTCTGATTTTCATAAAACACTGAAAATAAGAAACACTGTTTGGTAAATTACTCATTTAACTTGCTTTCTCCCTCATCCCACACTTTCATTCCTAAAGTCTAAGCACAGACTCTGACTGAAGACTGATTGGGGGATTAGAGATCTTAGGGTGTTCCTTCATAAGCACAAGTGACAGAAGCAGCAGCGAGTGGAGGATACATTAGAGGATTACACCCTAAGACAATATAGGAGTCTTAGCATGCCTGATTATGGCTGCTGACCTTTCTCTGTCAGGTGACGGCTGTTTGTTACAACTGCAAACAAAACCACACACAATTTACACTCAACTGAAAAACCATAAGAACGATGAACTAACCATTACAAGCAACTACTAGAGAATGCATATATGGCTTTGGTCCTAGAGAACACGTGACATTAGATTGCACTGAGCGGTTTACATTAAAACAACCCAGAAAGCCTTGCCAGAACTCTGGAAGTCACAGTGTTTTGGCAGCCAACTTTCTCTTCCACCCACTTCCGCTCTAGGATAGATTGTGTATCTGAATCCATGGGGCAATGTCAAACCAAATAATCTCTCCTCCATTCTGCCCAGACCGAACTGTTGTCTGTGTCATGTATTTGCTTGCTGCAGAACTTTCCTTGGGAGCCCTTTCGCACACATTTACAGCTCATAACAAGCACATGACTCTACTTGGCAAAGCTAAGTGCTTGAAGAATGTCTAAAAGTTCACTCTGTCAGTATGGCCATACACATAACACAACATCCTGTCTTTTACATTACAAGCAGCTGCTGTGATGACAAAAGTTAGATTCTTACACACTGAATATATCTATCTATCCATTACAGAGTCTTTGTTAACAAATATAATAATTAACAATAGTAATGTGATAATTACAAACAAATTTATTTGGTTATTGTATATAATGGTTCAATTCTCATAGAAATGTTTTTTTTTTTCATATCCATACACTTAGCAGTGTAATTTACACTGACATTGTGCAGCAGTGACTTCATATCATGTACATAAAGCCATGCGTGTTGGTGCGCTTTAAATTTGGCAACAGCGTGCGTTCAGCCGAGCGATGACGTGCGCAGCCTACATCAGTACCTTGGATACGGGCACACCATTCACCGTAGGGCTCCTGCCCCGTTTTAAACCAATCAGCGCATGTGTTTTCTAGATAGCATTCAGCAGCACCACCCACACTGCTGCCAGCTGTATTGTTCCGCTGTAGGGAATCTCCTCTCAGGCAATATGCAATTTGTCATGACTGCTGCATTCTTTCATGGCAGCTCACAAAAAACTGATGGTCCTGTGTGGATATTCTATGATTATAGGGACGTGTGTGATATCAGTGAGATTATTTCAGTGCTGCGCTGTGTGGTATAAATATGGAAAGGCAAGTGAAGCGAGGATTTAGCGTGATAATAAAGGTTTGACCAGCCTGTGTTGCCAGGCTGTGTTTCTTGAATGTGGCTGTTTAATCAGAATAACATATATAACAGGACATTTTCAGTATTTACTTCACGGCGGCTGAAACAAATGCAGCATATTTCTTTATATAATATCCTTTCTGTCTTAACAGTTGCCTTTTGCTGTCAGCACAGACCTAGGTTATATCTCTGACGCAAACGCTCATCATAGGCGTCTCCGATTTCAGGGAATCATATGTCCCGGATTGACAGCGCACGTCAGCCAATGTTAACACGACTGTGGCTCCATTTGGAGGGCGGGACTAGCACTCTGGGCCAATCGCCGCCGCCCGTATTGTTTTGACCTCTGAAACCGCATCACCGCCTACCTCGTGCCCACGGCGGAGGAAAGCTATAAATAGGAGCAACGCCGTCTCAGAAGGGGACGAAGTTGTGAACTCCCGAGTAGGAGGGAGCGACTCTGCAAGCCTGCTGAAAGGGGGAGAAAAACGCAAAAACAAGCCTAAAAACAGTAACAGAAGCTAAGCGTAATCGCCAGTCCTCTGAAATCTACATGTACTGGAATACTTTTTTTGTATTGTTAATATATTCTATGTGAAGAAAGTATTTATACTTTTTTTTTCTATTTGCACTAACTAACGGTACTTCAGAACTACTGAGAATCTTTATTTTTTACAAAACAGTAAGTATCCTCAGCCGAATTGCTTCTCTTACCTCTTATATATTTAATTTTACTGTGCGTATTTTGTTTGCTGTCGTACTGTACTTCTGTTCATACTTGCTAAGCTGATTTGCTGCGTCAGTCCACGAAGTTAGGGAGGGGTGTGTGTGTTTGTGTGTGTGTGTGTGTGTGTGTTTGTGTTTGTGTGTGTTTGATAGGGTGAGTGCGCGCAGGCGCGTGCGTGCGTGCGATAAAGGTGTGTAATATGTTTTTATTAATATTATTATCTCGGTCCTGAAATTGTAATATTTCCCCTGAGACATGCGTCGTGTGTGCCCGTGAATTTCCACTGCAGCCTTCCATACAGTATTTTAATGTGTCTTTAATTTATGTTGCTGCTACTACAGACTGTTATCGCCGTATAAATCCTGCCCTTTATGTGAAATTGCGACAATATTCCAGTTAACTTTGTAAAACCCATAACGTGGATTAAGACCTGTAGCCATTTCGTATGTCCGGAATCTCCTATAGGCTGTGTACGAAGGCAGCTTTATGAGGGAGGCGATATGTTGGCGTTTTTTCCAGTGACAATTAATTTAGTCAACTTTTAGATATTTAAACAGCTGTGTGAGCTCTGCATTTTTCAATCCACAAAATCACAGATTATTGTGGCGCAGGCTGTCTTTTGAATTTAAGATGAAAGTATTTGCTTTATCTATGTAAAATTGCCAAACGTAAGGGTGTAGCCATAGTGCCATAAGTCTTATGTCGACATTGTTTTTAATGTCGAAAGAGCTCCGACAAGTCGCTGAATGCATAAAACCAGCCACAGTTACACGACTGTCATCTCTGAAATTCATCCAAATAATTTAATCTCCAGTTTGTCCTCCTCTTGCCATTATTGTTATTGTGTTTAGATGATCAAATGAAAAACCTTGCACTAGTTTTCCTGCGTCCTGCTGTAAGGAGACTATCCAGTGGCTTATTATGTAACAGGATTCCGAGTCCTAATGCGAGGTTAATATGTCCAGTATCTACTTTTCGACATCTACATGAACGGTATATTCACAATTCGGTGCCAGATAAGCAAGAAGACGACGCTTGATGCCGGAAACTAGCGGTGTATTGACATTTTTGGCCATTTTTAAAATCGTTGCTATGAAATACTGCTCTAGTTATCTACTCTGTGACTTTGTTAGCCTATTTTTTTTTAGCCTATATTATCCTATTTAGCCTTTTATTGTTGTTATTATTATTATTATTATTATTGTTGTTATTATTATTACTATTATACCTGAGCAGTAAGAACTGTAACTGGCACTTCAGACAGAAGCTTAGGAGTTACAGCCTACTACTTTGTATTACATATATATGTTTGCTTATGTATTTATGCAAATATATTCAAATAAGCGATTAATATATATTTTTTTAATTGTTGCAGGATAAAATATCACACCCTGTGGAAGGACACCCTATCTACAGAACCAGCACTTTTGCTTTTGAACCTGTTTTATCCAAGTTCTGGTTGCTTTTGCCATCCTAATTGGAGAGTAGCTGTGTTGCTAACCACGGATAAACAAAGCAGAACCAGTGGACACATTCAAGGTCAGACACACCTTATCTTCACGCACCAGGTAATTTTCAGCAGATAGCTATGCAGCTTGAAATCCAAGTAGCTCTCAACTTCATCATCTCATACCTGTACAACAAGCTGCCAAGACGGCGGGTCAACATTTTTGGCGAGGAGTTGGAGCGACAGCTGAAGCAGAAATATGAAGGACACTGGTACCCAGACAAGCCATACAAGGGTTCAGGATTCCGATGCATCCATGTGGGGGAGAAGGTAGACCCCGTGGTGGAGAAGGCAGCCAAAGAGAGCGGGCTGGACATCGAGGATGTCCGCAACAACTTGCCCCAGGACCTCAGTGTGTGGATTGACCCCTTCGAAGTGTCCTATCAGATTGGGGAGAAGGGGCCTGTCAAAGTATTGTATGTTGATGACAGCAATGAAACTGGAGCTAGTAGTGGGGGGCTTGATCTGGACAAGGAGATAAAGAACAGTTTCAATCCTGATGCACAGGTCTTCATGCCTATCAATGAGCCTGTGAATGGCGCCTCTCCCGGCTCCAGCTCACCCTCTCCTCCTTTCGGCCACTCTGCAGCAGTTAGCCCCACTTTTATGCCCCGCTCCACACAGCCTTTAACCTTCACAACAGCCTCCTTTGCTGCCACCAAGTTTGGTTCCACTAAGATGAAGAGCAGCGGACGCAACAACAACGGCAGCAGTAATGCCGCGAACAAGGTGGCACGTACCTCCCCCACCAACCTGGGCCTGAATGTGAACAGTCTCCTGAAACAGAAAGCCATCTCCACCTCCATGCACTCTCTGTATGGGTTGGGTCTTGGAGCCCAGCAGCAGCACCAGAAGCCCTCAGCCCTCTCCCCTAACGCCAAGGAGTTTGTGTTCCCCAGCCTGCAGGGCCAGGGCAGCCAGAGTGCTCTCTTTCCCGGGGACAGCTCACTCAGCCTCAGCCCACTGCAGTACAGCAATGCCTTTGACATGTTTGCGGCCTATGGTGGCCTTAACGACAAGTCCCTTATGGATGGCTTGAATTTCAGCTTGAACAACATGCAGTATTCTAACCAGCAATTCCAGCCAGTTATGGCCAACTAGTACATGTAAAGGTACTACTTAAGCTACTACATCACACAGAAACGACCAGAGATAATGTGAAAGGTGGGAAACAAACACAAATGCACATTTAGAAAAATAAAAAAAAGTGTAAACAAGAACAGAATGTCAATGATAAAAGAAAAAAGTGACTTGTCAACTGTACGATCTATGTTACGAGTCTAAGAGCATGAGCCCGAGGGTGAATTACTTTGCCCCCTTGAGTTATACCTTTTTTTTTTTTCTTAAACAATGAAGCTTATAGTACAAGATGTCCAAGCTTGGTTACCTAAACTTCAACTTGCATCATTGTCATTTCTTTTGCCAACCAAGCACAAAATATTTTTTTTATGTGACTGTTTTAAGATATAAAAAAGACAAAAAAAAAAAACACCACCACAAGTCATGGCCTCTTTCAGTATTTAAACATAACTGGACATCGCCAATTTTTGAAGACATTGGCATAAATAAGTGGGATTTCCTGGTCTTTTTTCTAATTGTATAATTTAATTTAGTACAGAGTTTGTAAAATATCAGAGTATCTATTGTTTCTACGACATGGTATTGCATTTATATCTTTTTACTACTCCAGTGATCTGTGATGGCTGCAGCAACTTTATGTTTTCTTTTTTTATTGAAATTATAAAATGAATCCATCTTTAAAAAAAAACATTGATTATTCTAAAGATTGTGTACAGAATATTCCATAGTGGTGGGATTTAAGAATATTTGCTTTTTTGAAAAACATAAGAGTTGTATTTTCTGTTAAGAGTTTAAAGATTTTTGCTATATTATGGACAAAATGTAATCGTATATTAATTTTGTACCTACATTGTGCAATACTTGATAAAAAACAAACGGTATAACAACGTATTCAGAGTCTGTGTCTTACATGTTAAGAGGGACTGATAGTTTATTAAGTTTGTATTAAAAAGTTTGAAAATAATTACGCTGGTTCATTTTGTCATTGGTTTTTGTGGTTGGACTGGTTGATACAGGTCTTAAAACTGATGATTCTGCATTATTTAGGGATTTCTAACATGTCGAGACAAATCCAGTGTCTTCAAGTCAGTAGAATCAAGTTTTTCCTAAATACGCCCACATTCATTTTACTTGACTTTTTTTTGGAACGTGTTTAGCAAGTAGTTCTGATAGTACACTTAACAATAGAAATGATAGATTGAAAGTTTAGTTTATTCTTTCAAGAATAAATACCATAGATTGTATATAAGGTGATATATTACAAACCTTAGCGCACTTCCTGTCTCTGTTAGCACTCGTAGTAGTACACAATCCTCACCACAAACCCTCAGCAACATTTGTTCACATTGTGCAGGCTGTGTTAACAGTTGCCCTTGCGACAAGTGTCATTACACATATGGATAGTGGAAGTGTGATTGTGTCAAGCCTGACAACCTCCTGAAATAAACCCTGGCCTCATATGGCTGTTTGCTAACAGGCTGCAAAATCATTTAACACATATCATCATATCATAAATGACACGGAGCATGGACTGAAATCTTGTACTGCAGACAGAAGCATTTACAGAAGACCCCTCTGTAAAAATACAGAACTTCTACTACACCTATAAAATGCCACAATGTTTAGTGGAGCAAGAAACAAAATAGCTTTTAGTAACTTTCTATGCATCATTAGTCCATCTGACTGTGTGGGTGACAGGTTAGGCAGACATCTTCTAAGGTGAAACACTCACAGCTTAGCATCTGCCGACTGATTTCATGGAAGATACAGAATCTGTTATCACCTCCCGGGTGCTGGTGCTCTGTAGTGTGAACTTTCTATAGAGGGGAGACCACAATAAAAATCCAAAATTTCCCCCATTTAGGGTTTCAGCAGAGTCACTTATCAGCTGTAAGAATAAAACAGATCACGCAGTACAGGGAAACAGTATGTAAAACAAGTTTGTCAGTGCCAAGCTGGTCAGTTACATTTCACCCAGTGTCCTCAAGAATGTGGCCTGTTAATGGATAACTAGCAGAACCTTTTTATGCAGGGTAGTAGGAGATCCAACCATGCAATGTAATCCCAATAGAGTAATATACTGAATAAATATAGTTAACCAAACATACTATTTTTATACTATATATTCATACTATTATTTGACAATGTTTGGTGGCAATAGCAGCGGGAATAACTGTTAAGGTTGATGCTCTAACGTGTCTGGACAAGTCCCAGACATGTTAAAGGTAAATCCTTGCTTTTGTAATGATCAGTGTATGATTTCAGACAAAACCTCACACTGCTGCATACTTTTTTTATGACCAGTGTCTGGTGTTACTGCTGTTTCTGATTAGAGTATATGGAACTGTATCAGCCACCACTGACTAAAATCACCCTGGCCCTGCTGGCATATCATGGTCCCTCTGGGGCTGGCTCATCATCACTTGTCTGTGTCCCCTGATACACTTTGGGCCTGATGGACTGTATAAAGTTCAGCGTGTGTGTGGATTTATCTCCACTGATGCTGCTGATACCGTGAACGTTACAGAGTCCTGTGGAAGTGTGTTTGTTTATCTTGGTCTGTGACACTGTTTGCGTGCGTGCATGCATGATCATCTGGGGCAATGTCTGTGTGAAACAGGCCACTCTGAAAATACCTTTGATGGATTATGATTTCTTTTTGCACACTTGTTCTACCCAACACGTTCATTTTATTGATAGATTTCTGTACATTACAACTCTGGAGTGTGACTAACCAGCTAGCGTAGGGGAGGCTGGCTGTATTATTTTTCACAGGGCCAGAATCAATAAAACAGATGAAGTTGAGACTAGTGATGCCCCAAAGTTGTAAATACTGTAAATACTCCAGGGGTCAACCTAGCAACACTGACATATTGCGTTCAAATATGTATATACATAAAAAGTAACAGTGGTCTAATCACATTTTGTTAGGAATTGTGATATAGTTAATTCAAATGTATTTGTTTTGGACAAAATCCAGTTAGACTTAGATCCGAATAGCAAAATGAGACTAAGAGAGATACTTGATAAAAAAGAAGGTGGTAGAGAAAAGCACTGGTCAATGTGTCTGGGAGAGAGTGAGAGTGAAGCATTACCAGCTCCACTACTGTTGCTAATCCAGTGCCAAGTACACCCCCCCCCTCCCTCCCAGCACCCCAACCCCCCTTCTCCTGTCATAAAAACAGGTGGAGCTCAGCTCAGCTTGGGGTCCCAGCCAGCCAACAGACCTTATGGTAATGTCACCCTCCACAGCAAAAAAATAGTTAATGGCTTTTCAGTCGCTTGCTTTAGTCCAGCCCATCACCCCATCTATTTCTGGAAGCATGCTGGAGCTGATTGAGCAATGATAAGCTTGAGGGAATTGTGCTTTCCTCTGAACATTACTTCGCCACACCATATCTGTATTTGACAGGGAAAAGCAGAGGATCTCAACTCAACATAGCAGAATTTACACTATCTGTTGATGTTACTGTATCTGTTTCTCTGTCTGCAATAAGTATTAGTGATTAGACTTTAAACACCTTGCCTCTAGCATCAGTGAGAGAGGGATAACATTTGTAGATGCTTAAGTGAGTATCAAGGGTATTGACACAGTTGCTTTAAACAGTTGCTCACACACCCATTTGGAACATATGAGCTGTTGCTGGTAGGCAGACAAAAAAACAGTTTACATTCATTCCAATATAATATTGTGCTTTACTAACACACCACGCAGCTGCAGACTGTCTTGTGCTAAACCAAACAAAGCTATAGGACTAATGTTCTACAAATGTTATGTGTATGTATTTGAGGCACCGTGAGAGTTGTCTGGTTTGCTTTGTATAGGGTAGATATCCCCAGCAGGCACTTGTGCACCCAGCCCTTTAAACTGCAGCTGCTCTTATCTGCAGAAGGAAACCAGAAACAAACACCCTGTTATGGGCCTCCCCTCCTTCCCCACGCCTCTCTGGGTGACATACATTGGTTTCCAGTGCAGTCTATCATGCTAGTTACAGTTGAGGGGTGGGGACAGAAAGTTATCTATCAAAGTTTAATGCTTGTCTAAATTCAACAATGATAATACTGTGTATAGGTTGTTTTGCAAAGGCTTTGTAGGTCAGTGTTTTCTGCCATATATGTATCTTGCATCTGATGTGTTTCGGCTGAATTGATCTCTGATCAAATTGCTCTACTGTTTCAGGATTGATGGCATGGTCAGGCCAGAGTTCTGTTACAGGAAAGCACAATATGTTTTGTAGGCTGGATACTGGATACTTTGCAACATTACTGTATCATCAGTGTGGCTCTTGTATGGGGATCACACCTATTTTGGGATAAAGGGGAAAATATTTTTAACATTAAAACCATCCATGAGTTTTTGAAGATAACCCTGCAACCCCCTTGCCTCTGTAGTTGTGAGAAATTTTGTTGCTTTCTACAGTGTCCAAAAGACTTGAATTAGACTCATCTTCTCAAGTGGTGATTAATCAGTGCTGTGCAATCTGCAGATCTGTGGCACTGATGGCAATGGTGGGGAGTCGAAAGTAAGGGGTGGACATCTGCTATTCATCACTTCCTAGTGTGTGTATTTGTGTGTTCAAGTGAGAAAGAAAGACGTTATGGCAGCAAAGGAATCTTCTGGTGTCTCTGAGAGGTTTCATGCTCAGATGAGCCTGATTTGTGGCCAAGAGAGAGAGGAATGAAGGCCAGAGCATGCTGGGATAGACCGGATAGGAAAATCATGCACACAAACATATAAATCCGTGTACACAAACAGAAAAGAATTTGTGCATTTTCTGCATATGTTGAAAAGAATAGCATAAAACTATATAAATGCCAGAGACTGTAGTTCTTCCTAACAACACATTAATATGAAATATTCTCTCCACAACCACTTAATCCATATTATCTATAGCCCTACATGTCTAGGAAGACGCTAAGAAAAAATAGCTTTTGCTTTGTAAACACCTCTTCTGTCTACTTAGAGTCATGCTGGATCTAACTGACTTATACTGCATCTCAGAATGCTTTGAACATTTCCATTAATAATATTTACACATATTAAAGAAAGAAATCCAGTTACAACTTGCCACGCAGCTTCTAACTCACAGCTCCCGGTTATGAAACATACACTTTATTCCTATACTCTTTGTATCTGTCCTTGCAGGCCTAGTATAGTTTGTCAACAGGGTTCATATATTCTAAAGCTGCCATAGAAAAGGTTTCCTGTATGTTTAAAATGTGTGAGGATGGGATTGTTGGCAAGCACAGCATACACTCATATGGATCAGTGGAACAGGAAGTCAAAACATGCCAAGATAAAGCCATCTCTGTATCATTTACTGGCAGTGGTGCGGGGCAGTAATGAACATGAATGAACACTTCTGTGTCACTGACCTTGAAAAGTGGTAGAAAAAAAGGAGTATGTGTTTTGAGCTGCAAAGAAGAGTTAGGTGATAGATAGACGGCTTAGAGTGGAAAATGGCACAAGTGATTGTAAGTAATAACTTGAACATGTAAAGACTTCTAAGAAGAAGTTTCTTTCAGCTATTTTTTGTGCAGTTGAGAGTTGAGATTACTGGGCCTCTCTAGTCTGATTGAACCTGTTTGGACATCACCAGGAAATGTCTCCACAGCTGGAGCAGCGCTGACTGACTCAGGACTCTGGAATTTCAACCATCCTACTAATAAGGCTGCCCAGGACACTCACATACAGGCCTGAACACACACTTCCCTTTCTTAAACATGCACCTACACTAGATTACTGCTTTGAATACCTACTTTAGGTAAAACAAAATTGAGGCATTTTCATCAAGTATTTCTATTTTTGCTATTTTACCTTTAAAGTTGTATCCATTTGTTTTCTACTGCTTATCAGAAGTTGGGTCATCAGCGAAGCAGGTTCAGCAAGGTAGTCCAGGTATCCCTTTCTCCAGCAAGGTTTTGCAGCTCCTTCTGTCAGAGCATCTTTTCTTGCAAGCTGGGATAAGTATTCCCAACACTGGAGCACTCCCTGTGGTCCCACTTTTTAAAAGCGGGAAACAATACCTCGTCTGCCAGTCCACCTGTCTCCTTCCTCGATGTTCCATTCAAGGTGTCCGTCAGCCAAAACAGCCCAATAGAGTCCTAACCCAGCTTGTCAAGATAAATATTCCACACTGTGCCTTGTTGTTGGGAAGCTTCTTAACCATCTCGAAAACAATATTCAGTGATATGTGTGACACTTCCACGACAGAAGTTTTAAACACGGTCCAAGGCAAACCTTTTTTGACATAAGGCAGTTTAGCATATATCAAATGCTAGATGAGTGCTGCTGACCATGATAACTTGACATAATCTGTGGGTCTGCACCTCCATGCCAATGAAACTGTTCTTTTTTTACATACATTTACACAATAACTAAACCAGTTCTTTGTATTTTTAGGTAAGTAGTTATACTATTTTTTGCATTGCTTACGGTAAAAACATGTTCTGATAACAGTTAAACCGACGTCCAGTTACTTTACATTTCCCTGAGTGTTACTTCCAGCAGCTCTGATGTTTGCACTGCTTAGCACATTAACCTCATTGTCAGCTACTGAAAGACCAGTGATTATCACAGCACCCTGATGCAAAAGATTCCCCAAATCAAATGCACAAATGTCTAAACACTATCCAAACAACTATCCTGACCTGTTTTTCAGTGGACTCACTCTTACTAACAGGTTTGGATGTCATTCTACAAACTGTTTTAACATTTTTGCTTTTCATTGCGTGCAACTGGTCTCAAAGTTCACCATCACTGTCAAGCAGATGTTTTGGCTATGCTCCCCTGAAAAAAGGGGGACGGCGGCCAACAATGCATTGCTTTCCCTTGATTTTTCTTTTTCTGTCAGACTCTTAGCGATGCTGGAATAAACTGACCTTCGTCTGAAAGTCAGGTAAAAAAATGTATCTGCTCAAGCAAGACCAAACTCTTTGATTCTGTTCTGAATATTGATCCTCCACCAGTGTCCTCATAGTACTGTGGAGCAGAATATACTACTACTACCTATCAAACAACATGCTGCACACAGAGCCTTTAATAAAGATAACTAGATAGTTATGATCCCTCCACCAACCTTCTTTATTCTTGTATATTCACCTTTACAAAAGAAAGTAGAATTATACATATCTATATTATTTGTGGAACAGGATTTTATAGTGACTTTTGAGAGGCAAAAGTAGGTTAACTCTTTACTAAGGACTTTCCAGTCCTTTAATGATTTCCTTAAATACATTTTATGAAAAACAAACTGCCAGGTAGGGCAGAATGAGAAAAAGTCTGCAGACTTTGTTAGAGCCTGTTAAATTGCTGTGGCTGTGGATCCAGTTCGGGGAAAAGGACACATTCAAAATAATGGCTGAATGATGAGTGATGCAAATTCATATGCATCACTCATCTCGGATGTGTCAATAAACACTGACACATCCGAGTACTGGATCTCTGGGCGAACTGGACTTGCTTCTCACCTTATCACCAACTTGATAGACCTTTACC
>JAUBNQ010000027.1:15725249-15736357 GCA_032353495.1 Ctenopoma kingsleyae
ATAAAGACAACTATTAATGTCTAAATCATCTTTATTTTTTTCATTTTGCCCTTAATATTCCACAAATGTTTTAATAATATATATATATATATTCACTGGCCATAGCCCTATTAGAAATAGATCCAAAAATAAATATGAAGTACAGTCCACATAGATATTCTGTATTGTAAATTAGAACTTATCAAAATACGTAAATTCCATAAAAAATGGAACCAAAGAGCTTATTTGATTCTGGTAGATACTGAGGCTTCATATTGCATTATTGTGAGCTTAAGGGCTCAGGCGAGACCCCACAGAAACATAAAATAACTGAACGAAAAATATACTGCTATTGAATGATATTAGTGTATGCAAGAGAAAAACTATATCATTTTAAAACAAAAATTACAAAGATTAAATACTCACAGGTTAAATGTTATTGTTATTGTATTTGCCTTTTCCAGACAGTGAACCTGCAGTTGACAGCAAAACTGATTCTTATTTATAAAAATAGCTGTTTTGGCATCTATGCACAAATCATGACAGGAAAGAACTGACAAAAATTATTCTAAGATTTTTAAGACCTACTGAGCAATAAAAAATAAGGAAATGAAAACATCTGAAGGAAGCAACACAACCTCCAATATTACAGATAGGTTTATGGACTTGTGTTTGCAGTCGGTCAGACTGTTGAGGTCACTGGATCTTGTATTCTGAACATAAAATAACTGACTTTCAAAGAGTGTGACACTGTAAAAGGCTCTTACTGAATGGCGGCGAAATCTTTCAGGAAATCACAGGTTTTCTTGTGGATGAGCTCACGAAGCTTCCTGATTTTACGAGTGCTGGAGGAGCTTACAAAGCTGTCCGGCTGCAGGATTGCCATCCCATTCTGAACATCTCCCATAATGATGAGCTGTCCGTTGGCTACAGTGATATTGGGGCAGGGGCAGTTCCAGTCCATGTTCAGAAGTGTCACCTCCAATGGTTCTTTGCCAAAGAACCTCAGACCCATTTTCTCATCCTTCAAGATCTCTTCCACTGTCACCAACGCATGACCTGACTCTTGCTCCTCTGTCAGCTCGGTCACACGCCCCAGGATCACAAAGTCACTCTTGCAAAAGCTGGTGACCATCTTGCCGCGAGGTTTACACATCTTGCAGTTGTTGTTCTTTGGAAAGGGGCACATCTCCTCACAGGCCTCTTTGGACTCAAAGTTGTTCTCGTTGCCACCACAGCCTCCGTACACAAAGGACTGGCACTTTTTGATGCTGCTGCTATATGCCCAGCGAGGCTCATAAGCCTTGCAAGGACCTTGGAGGCTTGGTAGGCTACAGGGGGCTGCTAGCTCACCACCACATGACAGCATGCAGGCTTCATAGGTATCAAAATGGTTTCGGTTTTTATTGCACTGACTGTAGGTGAAGGTGAAACAATTGTTCCTCTTTGGTTCATAGTACCAGCTTATGCTCTCATCTCCACAGTCATCTGTATCTGGGCTCTTAAGGCACTCTTCAGCTGGAAAAGGCAGATTGGTGTTGTTCGCCTCTGCATTCTTACCTTTTGCCTCTCTCTGGATCACTGCCAAGGGAAAGTGTGACGACACACTTCCCCCAACATTTTTGGCTGTGCATGTATAGATGCCGGCATCCTGTATTTGTGCATTGTATATGACCAGCTGACCAATGTTGGTGACCACGAGGTTCCCTCTGACATGATTTGGTTTCATTATGGTGTTTTCTTTGCCCTTTACTTGTTTCTCCCAGGTGATTTCTGGGTGTGGCTTTCCAGACACCTCACACAGGAAGCTAGCCGTCTCCCCAACAAAAACAGCCTGTTGTGTGGGACCACTGTGTATGGTGGGGAGCTGAATATCAGCTGGAAGGGTGGTCTGGAGTGCAGTGGTTGGATGTAAGGTGGTTTCTGCAGGGACTGGACTGGTGTTTGGCCAGGTCAGGTGATACCTGTAGGTAGTTTGAGTAATAAAGAAGTTAATCAAAGCCAGGATTTGTTAAATGCCCTTCTTCAATTACTACAATAAACAACGTATGTACATTTTTCAGTGGCAGAGAGAAATTGTATTTATCAAATGTCCTAATTGTGAGAACAACACAACTTTACCTCATCACACCAAAAACAAAAAGAAGATATCTAAAATACTTAACATGTTACCTGCAGGTGACCTCAGAGATAGCGATACCCTTGGAGCAGGCCTCTGCATCCATGTAGCACTTGTTATAATATGTCATTCCATCAGATGCACATGTGAAGTGGGGCTCCCTCTCGCAGCGGTCTCTGCACTTACAAACAGGCTGGCCGTCCCAGATGTCACACTCAGACCCTTGTTGAGAGCACATGAACTTGTCGCAGGTGGCACCCTTTGGCATTCCAATGGGGCCTTTGTTGCCCTTGATGTCTATGTAGCGTGCTGCCACACAGCTTTTGTTACCACAAACGTTAGGGCAGCACTTCTCAAATGTCTCACAGTCCTAAAGGTGGAACAGAAATAAAACTTTTGCACCACATAACAGCATACTTTATTTGTTTATTAATATTTTTAGATAGTGTGAAATAAAATACTGCAGGACATATTGTTTTTGGTGAAATTCTTCTCAACAAAATATTACCTGCATATTAAGTAGTTTGGAGTGCAGTGGTTGGATGTAAGGTGGTTTAAATCAAAGGGTCCTTTACATGCATGTTTAGCCAATACTTAAAAATGTTAATTAAAATAAATGAACATAAAAATGTTACTTATTATGTAACTACTAAGACTATGGTCTGTGCCCCATTGTCTACAGATTTCACAAGCAGCAGCAAACATCACAGTCAACGGCAGCAGAACTCACCTGGTCAGATTCACATTCACGCATGCAGGTGCTCATAGCATCCACCCACAGGTTGGGGTTCAGGTCATTCGGGCACAGACCTGCGTGCGAGTACACCACTTTTGCCACAGACATAGGCATTGCTCTCACACGGGAACTGTCCATATAAAGGAGTATAGTGTAACAATGTCCCAGAAGAAACCAAATCCATCTGGGAAACAGCATCCACCACATATCCGGCGCGTAACAAACGAAAAGTCTTGAAAGAAAAAAAGCAAATTCAACCAGAAACAGCTGAGTTTAACACGACATTAAAGTTGTGAAAAATCCTCTAAACTGCACTGAAATCAGATGCAACACAAAATTGGAGCGTGTGGTATCGGTCTCGATGTGGAGAGTTCTACAGGTTGGTCGCTCCACGGTCAGTAGAAGCCACAGATCAGTGCTGCTGTGTGCAAACCCACTTAGGATCTAACAACATGAATTACAATGACCTGTGTAGTCGAACAGCAAATCCCAGCTGAGTTACAGTTACGACCAACTTAATTAAAGAAAAAAAAAAAGGAGTTCTCCAAGTTCAGCTCCAGTTTGCGGGCGCTGTTTCTTTTAGAGGACTGTCGAGACACCTGTGCGTAAGGCGCTGGATGTCTTAACCCTTAGTTTGCAAAGTCGGCGCAAAGGACATATCGTGGTGGTGGTAGACGTTTTAAAACATGTTTGCACGGATTAAAGATTTAGGAATGCATACACTTTTATACAAATATGTAGATATGCATTTATACAAAGGTTTAAAGAAAAAGGCGACATAAAAAGTAATATGTATTGTATTTAGTCACAGCTCCTTTTTTTCGCGTATCAGTGTTTAACTTACATTTGATCTCATTCTTATTGTGTAGTATTTCATAGAATAGACTAAAATAATCCGTTTTTGTTGTCATATGAATCGAAGACAATTCTGTGCAATATGCTGGGTGATGTCTGATGGCTGGAAAATCTCTCCTGTTAAACGTTAGTGTCCAGAAGATGGCACCAGACTCAGCCCAGTTCTTCCAGACTACTGTGGATCTCGTTCTGATTATACACCGTGAAAACACTGGTTCACACTGGAATTATTTTACATTAAACGTGCATAAATCGTAACGTTTTTTATTTATGTGCACCATGGATGTACACTCTGCATAGTATAGTTGGTTTAGTATAGTTTGAAACATTTCCTAGCAGCTGGGTATGCCAATCATCTCTCGCTTTTCAGACCCCTTCACCTTTTGCACATTTTACTGAATTGGATATTTATTTTAAAATGCTGACATACAATAACCCACAAACACGGAGTGAAAATGTTAATGTTAAATTGTATTAATTTGAAAAAATACAGATCTCAGCTGCAAGACAGAGGTACATTATATGTGGATAACATGTCCTTCAGTAATGTCACACTAAGTGAAACACTGGGTTCAATGAAATCTATCTATCTGTTCCAATATCCTGACATTTAGAGCATTTTAAATTGAATATTGTTAATGTGCTCTGTCATAACACAGATAGGAAAAAAATTAGGCAGTTGTCTACAATAACTGACTCACGACTCATAAGGTTTCTGTCACAATATTGACAAGTTCTACATACAACTTGAAATCATGCTGTGAAAAACAGATTTGTTCTCCAAAAGCCAGTTCCAGGAAATGCTGGCGAACAGGGGGTTTTAAAACAAAACAAACAGGCTGATGTTTTTTCAGTGATGAACATCGACAGAAAAAAAGATTTTAATACAGTTTTGACTAAACACTGAAACAACCTAAAGGATAAAAGTTGAAAAGGTTTGTGTCAAAGCTATATGTGTGTGTGTGTGTGTGTGTGTTGGTATAGAGTGTGCGTTTTCCAAGTTGAGCACATGCTGAGCCCAAAGAGGCCCAGTGCTCTCTAGTCTGAACCCTGCACGCTCAGTCTAGTCTGCTGTCTGTGAGTCCTCTGTGAAAATACTTAAGACATAAACACAGGTAAGATTCATACACCTGTGTGCACATAAACACACCTAATTGTGCAGTGGATGTGTTAAATAAACCCTGTAATGCAAATCATTTACAAGGATTTGCTTAAAGGAAATAGAAGTACAGATGATCATGTGATCGTCATACGTTTCACATAGTGCTGTGAAAAAGTATTTGCCCCCTTCCTGATTTTTTTTTTTCCCCACACACTTAAATGATTCAGATCATCAAACTAATATTACACAAAGATAACCCAAGTAAACACAAATGCATTTTTTTAATGATTTAATTTATTAAGGGAAAAAGCTGTCTAAACCTGCCTGTCCCTAGCGCACTCTTCTTTGCAGAATTGTTTTAATCCAGCCACAATGGAGGGTTTTCAAGCATTAATGACGTGTTTAAGGCCAGATTTAAGTCAAAGTGAATTTGAACTCACCTTTCCAAAAAATGTGGTTAATCACAGTTCATTCATGCTTTAGCAATGGAGGGGCAGTTACTTTTTCACATAGGGTCAGGCAAGTTTGGACAGCTTTTTTCCCTTATCCCTTCATCATTAGCATAACTGCATTTTGTATTTACTTGGGTTATGTTTGCGTAATAATAAAACTTGTTTGATGATCTAAATCATTTAAGTGTGAAAACTATGCAAATAAAAAAAAGAAATCAGGAAGGGGGCAAATACTTTTTCTCAGCACAATGTGCATGCTCTCAATTACTGTGTTTTCTGTGTCCACCCCTAACCTTCACCCCTCAGGACCCTGCATTCCCAGCATAGGCGCCATGGGGCTTTGGGGCATAACACATATTGAATAAAGCCAGAGGACCCCACACAGGGCACTACAACCATCTATTTGCCTTCAGCATTTGTATTGTCTGCAAACAGGTCTCGACTTTGACCTCTCTGCATCCTTGCCATGATTTGCATTCAAAACAACTTTGCAAACCATCTGACGTGTGCATTAATGTTTTTTCACAGTCATTTGTGACGTAAGGCTCCTGGATCATGATGTTTCTTTTTGTACAAGCAGAACAATATTTTCATTTTCTCTGACATATCACATATATCATTTACTAGTTTCGTCATAAACATATTTGATATAGTTATTATTCAAAAACTGGATTTCATCTAAATATATGGAATGAAAAAATATTAATCAGTGGCCTCAATAGTGTGCATGATGATCCTTTGGCTGTTTGGGCTCAGGATGAAGGTTTGACAACAATGAGAAGGTTATGAACTAATCTGAATCACAAGTACAAGCACATTATTGCTGTCTTCATCTGAAACTTCGCCATCACTTCATTCGCTATACGATGGGATTTTACTTTAAAGTAAAAAAAAACAAAAAAAAAAAACACTGTAGGTGTCATTGCTGCAAAATGTATGGTAGCAGTTGCCAGGCAACTCCAGACGTTACTGTTCTCAAGAAATAGTCCAGCACATAGGCTAACACCCTTAAAAACCAAATGGTGGTTTTCCAAGACAGGCACCTGATGTCGAATCCTCGTTCCATTCCTAAAATACTCTTAGTGCTTCTTGACCATGCAGGTTTTCTTGCCCCTGACTGGGACCTGTGAAGCTGGTTCAAAAACAATGAAAGTGTTATGAGTGTTAAGCTTAAAAGAGAGCTTAAAAGATCAAATCAAAGGAGAGAGACATGTCCAGCCACAGCAGGGCATTAAGCTGATTCCTCAGTCCCAGTCTAGACACAGCCTACAACACAACAAACATGCTGATTGACAGATATGCAGGCATATACACAAATATGTGGCTGTCTACTTAAGTGTATATAGTATATCTTCATAGCCAATTAGAACCATTTGTCTCTATATTTAGACGCTCACACACGTTTAAACGTTTCAGCTCCACTCTGCACAGATTATGCAATATTTGTCCTCTCCAGATTGCCATGTCTGAACATCTGCTCTCCACATGAACACTATTGTATTCATTTCACTGAATGAATACAATAGTGAAGAGGTTAAGGATTTCACAGATACACAAACGTGGCTGTATGATCGGAGCTTACGTGTTGTTTATGTTCTTTAAATCAGAGCAGGAACATAACAAGCTGTCTTGTTAGTGAAGTTAATAACACTGGCTTGTAGGTCAAAAGTGAATGAACAGGCCAAAGACAAAACCACAGCTGGATCAGGGAAAATCTGTGTCCGAGCAGCACATAGAGTAGTTTGACGTTAGACTTTGTTGCAGTTGTATATTGTATATTTAGGTAAATATTTCAGATTTATTCCTCCTCAGAAAATATGCTCTGAGATAACACACAAGTCTCAGCATTTAATGCAAAGGAACTGTTGGGTTTGTTTGCTAGCAGCCAAAATATATTTATTTAAAATATTTAATGAAAGTTTGTTTTCTGAAAACAATATAGTCACATCCTCAGTGCTGCATATGACTGAATTAGGGTTAGCTGTATTTAATTGGCTTGCTTAGCAAAAAACAGGCATTTATACCTTGATAATCACAGTATACATCTATATTGACCTGTATGTAGTTTGTTTTTGAATGGTACCACATTTCCCAATGTTATCATCAATTTGTATTCTGGTGTCAAAATGAAATCATTAATGCAACAAAGGACTCCAGACAGAATCACACAAATGTGGATAGTTTCCAAACATGGGCACCTTTTATGACAATACATGTAACAGCATAAGAAAAACTTTCTACTACTTGTAGACCTGCGTGACAAATGATAATAAATATTATTAATAGTTTAGCATTGTCATTTATTCCCTAAAAGTTCTATCAATTTACACCAAATGTTAGGCTAATGTTAGGTAGGCTTCATGTGCACTTACTGGGAATTTTCCAGCACGGATGTGTTATTATTATCATTATTATTATTATTATTTGAGAGTAAACATGTTTTTTAATCAATTTAATTTAATTATTTCAGAGCAGGAAATTCTCTGCTGCTGCTTTCACTCATCATTTTTGTGAGTACGTGAATTAAACACTGTCAGAACAGCATTTAGCTCACCTAGTGCCAATATTTACTATTCTGCTCCCTCTAGTGTCCCTCGGCTGAAACTAACCCTGACAGGATGGGCTGCAACAGAAGCGACAAAATAAAAGTAACTGGTCCCTAAACAATAACATACTATTAAACCTTTTCATGTCTGAATGACGTCAATTAGTCAGATGGATATAAGCTTTTGTGAGACCAGTTTGACAGAAAATGAGGGAAAAGATCAAGTAATTCACCATGCTTTATCAAAGAACAGTTACAGGTCTCCAGAACAAAAAAACAAAACAAAAAAACAACCTTAACAGTGCCTAAGATTATTTCTACAAGTACGCAGGATGTACTGTATATAAAAATATCAGACTCTGAATGCATAGGTTAAGTCAAACTGTATTCTCCTTTTTTTCTAGAACAATTAGCAACCCCACAGATACAATGTTAGTCATTTCCTTTCCACAGAATCAAAGCAGATCCAAAACGTATTTCAAACATGCTACTCTCACTCGAACAGGGCACGAAACAACCCCAGGGGGTATTTTCTCCCACACTACGCCACTTTCTCAACCAACCTTCTGCCTTAAACATGTGGCACAACGTACTGAACATAACTGGGAACATAAAAGAAGCACTTTCTTGTAACAGCAAACTTTTTGGAAACAGGCATTTCCCACCCACCCCAACATTGCACTTGCCTTCACAACAGTATCTCAGTACTTTTCATCCCATTACTGAACTCCTGCTTGTCTGATAGACGTTTTGACACAAACATAACAGGCCTAGCTGGTTAAAAAATTATACAAACTAAATAAAAATATATAATAAAACATACAAATACAATAAGAGCTTCGGGTTTACATTTGAACAGTAAACAGTTACCACTGGGTAAGACGTTTTGATTACAGAACATAGTGGCCACCTACTGTACTGTTAAAAAAAAACTGAGACCCAGCATTGAGAATTAAAGGAATATGTCAATAAAAGCAGCATAAACAATGTTATTATCTAACAGAACATGGCTTACCTGTCATTACTCAGTTAAACTCTCAATATACAACAAAATTATGTGTTTCCTCTTTGTCTTTTGTTCTTAGTGTCAATAATAATCTCCATTTATAAGAGACACTGATATAACTCAAATTACTTTCTAAAAGAAAGATTGTAAGTCAGCACTAAACTGGCCTTGACAACAAAACCCAGGCCACATATATTGATATTTTGTGTTGCTGTCAGTCATTTGACTGAGAGTGTAACAAAGATATCTGAAATCATAGTCTGAATTAACGTTGGAGGAACAAGGAAGCACTAAATCATAAAACCAAGACCATTATGTTGTTTGCTGAATCTTGTTTCTTCCCTCTTCACTTGGGGGGGAAAAAAAAGGCGAACAAGGCTGCAAACATTTCCAAAGCAGTTTGTTCTGCTGTTAGTATCTTTGCTGGTTAGGTTTGTTTTTGGTTTTGATTCTAATTACACTTAAACAGAAAGACAGTAACTGAAAATATTACATAGCAGAAGGCTTAATTTAAATACTTAAATGATTAATTTAGTGGTAGTCACATACACAACCTCTGCTGGAGCTGAAGCATTATTACTGTAAGGAGCTATGTGTGGTCTCAGTGTCAAAATAAAAATGAATACTTCACAGTTGACAGTTAAAGTGTTATGCTGACTAAACTGAATAACACACCCTGCAAAGCAGCGTGTTAATGCACGGTAGAAAACAAAAATTAGTCTTGCTTCAGTTTGCTGCACATTAATTTCTCACAAGGTTTTTGTCTTATGTGAAAAGACACAAAAGAAGACAACTCAAACAAAACTAACCATTCCTTTTCCACAGTGTAGAAATGAAAGACTTAAATATGTAGAGAAATCAGTACCCTACTTGAATGTATCCATCCTTGTGTGGATATAGATTAAAGCATACTGTATGTGTGGTCAGCAAATAAAATACTATTGATTCTACAGCAAATCTCAAATGATGTGAGATTATCTTCACTTTAAGAATTAGACAAGTAATGAATGCCCTCTGCAGGAAAGACACTAAGGTTTATGCCTACAGCATGTATGGGTGTACACCAGCTAGAACATTTGATAACACTCTGTAGGTCAATTTGCTAGAAATCCAACTTGCTGTGTGTGCATTCCCCGGTGCTGTGACTTGTTCTGTTCTGTGGACTGATGATGATCTTATCAGTAAGAGCTATGTAAAGCCTTCCTGTCATCCTCTGCTCTTGCTTTTATCAGATCATTCTCCTCTGTGACCATAGTTCACAGTCAGTGTCAGTGTAGGGATGTGTCCTTATAAGGCTATTGCAGAATCCCATTCAGATCCAGTCCATAAGGAAGACAAGCCAGTGTCCCCCTCTGCTGTCCCAATGGAGCCTTGGCACAAAGTGCAGTGGGAGGAGAGAAAGAGATGAGGAGAGGATAGAGGAACCCAAATACGTTCGCACATAATCAAGTACACCATGCATCAGTAATCGCTTAGAACTGGTTGGGTACACTAAAGCAGCAGGAGGGTCAGAGGAGGACAGTAGTTACAGAACTTTAAAAAAACAAATCCCAGTAAAGACGCCGGTGAAACACCAAAGCCAAACAAAGCTGTAACAAGGGACCTGGGCAGGCAACTAGCTATTGTTGCTTGAGGGTAGCTACAGGAGCCCATCATTAGCAGAAGATCTCGGGCCCTGTGGTGGCTCTAATAAGTGAGGCGGGAGGCCTTCATGTTGTAACAGGGTCTGTCTGTTAGGCCCCCAGTGCCAGAGAAAAGGGACAGGCTCTCTGCTTTCTCCAACACAACCTCCAGCTCCTGGAAGTCCTGCAGCCGAGCCACATCCTTGTCCTGGACAGGAAAGGAAAATCACATTCAAATCATTAACAAATGCTGCCGCTAATCACTGAATTTATCAACACAACAGTGTAAATATGTCTCACTCTACATTTACAGTGCATAAACAAAGATTATTTATGTACAAAGAAAGGGTCCAGTTTCAGTGAACATGTCACCTTGTTGCTTCGGGAAACTTTGATGACATTTCACAGAATAAAGAATTAACTGATAAAAATAATCAACATAATCGCAACTCTAAACCAAAAAGCTTCCTTAAAATAAATACACAGTGGGCAGAGGAGGTATCGGTATGAAGGTAAAGTGAGTCACACACAACCTAATTAGAGTCAGGGGCAGCCTGCATACATGGCTCAGACAGAGCAGGAGGCAGAGGGGGGATGTGATTGAATTAATTGAAGGGTCAGATTTGTCTTGGGAGTAAAGAAAGCACAGGAGGGCTAATAATTTTGACCTTGCCATTTTTCAGTTTTCTTGT
>JAUBNQ010000027.1:15736457-15767539 GCA_032353495.1 Ctenopoma kingsleyae
ATGATCATTTCCATGGAAATATTCATGATTTTGTGTGATTTCATAAGGGGGGCTAATAATTTTGGCCTCAACTGTAAGTGCTTTGAAAGTGTAAACAATGGTTGCAACACTGGCGTCACTGTCCACATGCCTATGTATTTTGTGTTTAACTGAATGATTACAGTATATACCTACTTTAAGGCAGATTAAGGCCAAATACATATATCTTTCTTTTGAACTTCCACTTGTGCACAACGTAAACAAAAACCATGGCAACTGTTGAGGACCTTACTTTCTGCCCCCACCAACACACGTTGAACTGCATCTTGCAGAACCATAATGGTCATTTCTGAGGATGTGTACAACCAATGCTCAAAAGTAATGTAGGCAGCCAAGATGCGCACACAATTCTGTAGTTAAAGTCTATCAGTGGTTTTACAACTCAGAGAAGGATCAAGATTTTTTGACACAAATTGTGGCAATTGAGCACAATTTTTCACTTCACACAAATATTTGGCTCACATAGAAAATATAAAAATGCACAAGAGTAGAGAAACCGGAAAAAAGTTGAAAGATCAGTACTTCAGTATGTATTATATATGTAAACTGCTGCAACATACTGAAAGTTTCCACATGTTCATGTGACATTGAACGACAAGATAAACATATGTGCAGAACGCAGTTTTCTTTCCTGTACCTTTCTCAACATGGTGTTAGGCAGCTTGCGGATCTTCTCCACATGCTCAGCACTGATGTCTAACTCACGGCAACAGACTCTCAGAAGAGAGCGATAGGTGAGTTCCTGGCGGTCCAGCTCCACCTCAATAAAGTCATTCTCCCGTGCGTTGGGGTTCTGGATACGCACCTTCAGCACCAATTCTAGAAAGAAAGACCAGAATGATACCTCTCTATTAACAAGTGCTTTTGAAGAAAAAGGTGGACAAACCTCACAATGAGAGTAACTGGTTTAATTATACCCATTTTATGTTTATAATGTCTCATCTAGAAAAGGCATACTAGCATATATGTCAAAATAGTGGACATCTGAGTAGTCATAAGTTGTCTAAAACCTAGGGAAACTTAATCAACCTTTCTCTGCACTGATCATTTTGTGTTTACAAAATTCGACATTGTTAGATGGGACGAAATGTCATAGTGAACCCCTGACAGTATAGTCATCACACTGAGCTGAGCTACATCAACTAACTTCCTCTTCTGGTGTAATGAATTAGCAGCAAACAAAATGACAACATAATGAAGGATGTGCTGCTATTGGTCACTAAACTGAAAACAAAGACCCCACTGACTTGACAAATGAAAGCCCAAATTGCAGAGTCTGCCAATTGGGTAGACTGCTGTCTGTTCACACTTATCGACCTAAAGTTGCAGGCGCTCTCTTGCCTCTGATGAGCATGAAAGTTGTGGGTGTTTTTAGCCAGATGCAGTGACTGGAAGTGTCCACATGTATTTTGGTAAGCTCATAGCAATTAAATGACTCCAGTTAGTCACTGCTACCAGCCAAAAATATGTTATAGCATGTAACTCCTCATAACAACCATAATGGGTTGAAGCTTTATACTTATACTTAATATGTTCTTATGTAAATGTCAGCAACAAAGCAACAAACAATGCATTTCCCAAAATTGTGAACTAATTGCTACAACTTTTCTTTCTTTAAATAGTGACAAGGTGTAGGTGGGGTAGACATAAAACATGTATTTTTTTCTCTCACCTTGCACACTGACAGGGAAGGTGCTAGTGAAGAAGAAAGGCTGGAAAGCTGGCATAGGCCCGCCGGCCTGGTTGTAACTCAGCTGCTGTGGGATAGGCTGCTGCCTGCTCATATTGGAGTTAGCACTGGCCACTGGAGCCTGGACCTGGCTCCCACTGCTGCTAGCCAAGCTGGGGCTGGGTGAAGCCAACGGAGGAGAGCACATGGTGCCATTGTGTGCTACCGCATGGGGGTAGTCAGCATGGTTGATAAGGTGAGGCTCAAGTGACACGTCCATGGGCACTGTACAGTTAACAACAGCATGGTTGTGGGATGAAGTCAGATTGGGTGATGCACCATTTTGCTCTGTTACAGGGATATATTTCTGAGCCTGGGCTTGGCTATGAGTGGTGTGGTTTGGGGGAGAAGTGGGGCCGTCAGAGACAAGGCTCTGTGATTTCTGAGGCTCATGGGTTGGGGAAACAGAGGCTGAATCACTGTGCGTGTCCTCGGCATGATCTCTAGAACCATTCTGTGTAAGGTGCTGTTCTAGAATGATCTCCGACTTGTTATCCATCTTAGAGTACATGAAGGGGGGGTGAGACAGGTAATGTGGGATGATTGGCAAATCCGGCTCCTTGACTTCAGACACTTCCTCCACCTCAACTGTGGTATAAATGTGCATAAAAAGAGGATTATTTCTCTAATAAACAGTAAAAACAATAAGCGTGATAGCTTTTGTCTTTTGTCTTACAAGAGTATCACATGACCTGTTTATGCAGTCGATGTATCACATGGTAGCAACAGTTATGTAGCTATATGACAGCAACATAGAATAAAAAAAGAAATAGTAGTAGTTTACCTCCTAACAGTCGTTTGATCTCTGGTTTGGATGTGAGTTGTGATGCCAGCTCATCCTTAGCCGTAAGGATTTCTTTATCTGCTCCACAACTGAGTAAATAAGATACTATGTGCTTATGGTTCCTCTTGCATGCCCAGTGTAGGCATGTCCTGGAAGGATTATTGAAAAGAGAACACAGTTTATTGGAGCAACACAGTAAAGGATAACATGAGTAAATGAGACATTTTATTTACTTTTGCTATTTATAAAATGGTCTATATTAAAGATCCACATTTATATGAATCCACCTGTAATGGCATAGGTTGTGCACTGAATTAGGAAGCAGGCAGCAACACCAACTGAACAATACCAATGCTTGTATGGCACCAGTACACAGAAACAAGTACCCATTATTAACTCTAACTCATAAGTTCCTATGTCTAAAAAAAAATACTTACTGCACTATTTGTGGGCATTGTTTAAAATTATTCTATGTTTGCAATATTATAATTAGGTAAGTAAATTAATTAACTAGGGCAACAGGAACATGCTTATCAAATCAGATTAATTACTAAAGTATAATAATAGCTTACTAAACCAGACCAAAAACTAGCTAAAGGCACTTCTTTGTTTCAGTGAGTCAGATAAAAAGTGGCAGCTGTGGCTTGCCCGCTTTGCCTAATAGGATAACACTCGCCCGTTTTAATCCCTGGCATTTGGCTGCAATTACTGCAGTGAACTTTAATCAAAAACTGAGTTTTCACAAATCTGCGAAACCCAACAATAACCGGCTCGTGTTTAACAAAGTCAACACATTATTTATTGGTTCAAACACTTACCATCCATTAATTTCGTTCTGTGAGTTAATATTTACTCCACTCTCCACCAATGTCCGCACTTCCTCGATATCCCCAATGGCAGACGCCTCTCTCAGTCGCTCCTGTAATTCTTTATCCAACGAAGTAGTGGACATTTTGATGTAGACAACTAGCAATGTCAGATCATAAGATATACAAATGCCTCTCGGATTAAGTTGTCAATAGTATCCGTTAAAGGGTTTTCCTACTGATGGCACAGAAGACCACTAAATATAGTTGCTAGCAAACATTAGCTACCCGGCTAACCTTACCTACTGGCTAGCTTGATGGGGTGCTAGCAAAGTCTTTGGCGCTAGCTTTCAGCAACAAACCGCTTCGACTAATGTTATTTCGTGTTGATGAATGGTGTCTTTGGCGTTTATATATCAGGCTCCGTCCCCGTCATTTATTTCAGTTGTTAATTCACGTTATAGTACCACTGCCAATAGTCAGCACAATCATATAATCAACCAGTGGTGTACGAGCTCCGTCAGTGGGTAGCCAAAATCACCACCGCCTCACCGGGGGACATCTTTAGATGTAACAACACCGAGAACAAATGTTAGTTCCTTACTGAATACTCAATCATCTCACGCGTTTAACTTAATTTAAACCTGTAACATTATATGACATTATCATGTTAGCAGTTATTTTAATTAAGCTGACTAAAAGCATCTGTTATAACATTTATATTGTTTTTTTCTCTTTTGGGCGACAAAAAATATATAGAATTCAAACACGTTGAATGATGTTATTCATACGACCCATAAACGTGAGGGACACGGTAAATATTGATGAGAAGTTGTAGTCTCTAAGGTCACTAGAAAAGGAAAAAAAACGTGTGTATGTGTGTTAGTAATAAACATGCTACTGTACAACAGCAGCTCTGCCATGAAATCTATTTTTCTCAGTTTTTAAGCTGAGACTGTCAGAAAGGTGACAATTAAGCTACTTGAACGTAAAAACTGAGAAATGTGTTCTACTTGTGGTTAGTTCTTCTGTTTAGTTTTTTTTTTTTGTGTGTGTGTGTGTGTTTCTGTGTTATATTATTTATTTATATTATTATTGGTTCCAGATTAACATTTTGTGTATTTTATAACCTGCTTAATCAAGATTGACAAAAAAAAAACAATGAAATGAAAAATTAAAATACATGAATGAAATGCATAAAGTTAGCGAGTGTACTAACAGTATTTGGCTGTGACCATAGAGTTAAACACATTTACATACAGTATCTACGAGCTCTGAAAAACTGAAACGTGCAAGTTCGGTCGCTTCCGGGAAAGAAACATTTCAAAATAAACCTGTCAAAACATACACATTTCCTGTCGGGAGAAGTTCCATCTGTGTTATGTAAAGGCTTATGTGTATTTTTCATTGTGAACTGTTGGTGTTCCCCATTTATGGGAAATAAACACACGAGCACAGTTATGGCTGTATTAATATTTCATATTTTATCTACAGAGAGAATCATCAAGGTTTAGTTTTATGGTATTGGTTCACTTGTACTTCCGGTTCAGAGGTCAGCCTGCTGCTGGACTGGTTGCAGTTGAACCATGAACGGGCGTTGTTAACAGCGTCTGCCATTTTGATTAGAAGTACTTTGCGCGCAATAGATGGTGTGAACTGAGTTTTCGGGAGCTGTCGTAGTATCTTAAATCACGGCTGAATTCTTTTAGCCAAAATGCTTTCTGCAGCCCAGCTACTCGATGAGTTAATGGGTCGAGATAGAAACTTGGCCCCTAACGAGAAGCGATCCAACGTACGATGGGACGACGAGAGCGTAAGTTAGCAGCCTGGCTAACGCTAGCTTGGGTAGTTTGAAAGGCTGGGGTAGCATTCGCTGGTGAAATTTCTAAAATCGTAGTGTGTGGGATGTAGGAGTTAGCCCATTTAAGTCCAGTGTCATTACTTCAGATTTCAGTATTAAAGCTTAAAGATGTATTTGGGGTGTTGTCTATACACGTGTGATGGCAAAATGAGCACCAGAGCTTGCTAATGCTAATGGTGTTGGCTCACAAAGAGCATTGTAACGATAGGAACACTACAACGTTACCGTAGATTTGAATTTTAGCGCTACACGATGCTTTTGTTACGTGGGGAATAAGAAAAACATATTGTTAAATTCACTGTAGTAATGCTTGTTTAATGTGCAAGGCTCGTTTGTAGCACAAGTTGTTTTTTTTGTTTACTGATTTGATGTTAATTTTATCGTTAGGAGATTTCCATTAGAATTGAATTTGAAATACTAATAAAACGTATTTCTTCATTAAGGTCTGTCGATACTATCTCTGTGGGTTTTGTCCAGCTGAGCTATTCACAAACACCCGGTCTGACTTGGGTAAGTACAAGTAAGAACTTGGTGACACGTTATTACTTCTTATATATATATATATATGACAGTTACATTTGAAGATAATAAAACATCTGAACTCTTTTCCAGGTCCCTGTGAGAAAATCCACGATGAAAACCTTCGAAAAATGTACGTTCTGACTGTGGTTTTAGAAATTATTTAAGTATGTCTCCAAATTTCAACCTAACAACCTGTTTCTCCCCCTTTTTATCCAGGTATGAGAAGAGCTCGCGGTTCATGAAAGAGGGTTATGAGCGAGACTTCCTGCGCTATCTGCAGTCACTCTTGGCTGAAGTGGAACGGCGTATTCGCAGAGGGCATGCCCGGCTTGCGCTTTCCCAGGCTCAGCAGAATGCCGGGGTTTGTGCTTTAATTTTGGGACTTATATAATTGTATTAAGAGTGTTCATGCAGTCTTATCTACTGAGAAGTTAGGGCTTGGTTACTCAGCCTGTGCCCAGTACATATTTCTGTCATCTAAGAGTGTAATAGAAATAGTTGAAAACCACCCTAAAATCCTGTTTATTTCAGCAAGGACCTGGTCCATCAGGAAAGAACGAGGAGAAAATTCAGGTTCTGACAGAGAAGATTGAAGACCTAGTTTTACAGGTTTGTAATAATTTTGGTAAAAAGTGTTGCACAGATGTTTCATAGTTATGTTACAGTTTTTGTAGATACTGTCACACACCACTGGTTTTACCAACATGGAATATATCATTTGCTATTCTTTAATAATATCAAATTACATTCTCACTCACTGATAGAGGTCTTGTTGTCACATTGTATTGTTTCATGGCTCATCTGATTTTTCCCTGTTGCATTTGCTCAGATTGAGGAGCTCGGTTCAGAGGGTCGAGTGGAGGAGGCCCAGGGAATGATGAAGCTGGTGGAGCAGCTGAAGGAGGAGAGGGAAATGCTCAGCTCCACCCCCTCGGTGAGTCAGTCAAAGGCAGGGTTTTTAGCCTACACACACTGCTTAGGGTGGTAGATGCTGCAATGCTCTCAGTTAACAAACATCTTTTATTCTTTCACAAATGATCTAAGTAAAACTAAGCTTGGAATGGAAATTATTCCACTATTGTCACTGACACTAATCGTTGACACTGAAGTTTTTGTGAACAAAACAAAAATCAGTATAAATAGCATACGCGATTACTGTATTTTGTGAGTCATACATATGTTTATTATTTAGTAATGTCTATACTTTTTATCCAGACCATTGAGAGCTTTGCAGCCCAGGAGAAACAGATGGAGGTCTGTGAGGTGTGTGGGGCCTTCCTTATTGTTGGTGATGCACAGTCCCGAGTGGATGACCACTTGATGGGCAAACAGCACATGGGCTACGCCAAGATCAAATCCACTGTTGAGGAGCTCAAGGTAAAGGGATGTTATGTACATATATAACAAAAAGTAGGAAAACAAGTCAGTTTCTTCATCGTGTTTTACAAAGTGAATGACAGTACACATACATAGTACAGTAGGTTATTCCACCTGTGTATATTTGATTTGTGGCTGTTAAAAACTGTACCGATCAACTTCTCTCAATTTACACAAGTGCTCTTGCTTATTTATTCATAGGAGAAACTACGACGCCGCTCAGAAGACCCCCAAGGCGAAAATCCAGCACTCAGGAGGGACAGAGAAGACCGTGAGCGAGAGAGAGAGGAAAGAGAGAAAAAGCGCAAAGAGGAGGAAGAGAAGGAGAAGGAGCGTGAAAAGGAGCGGGAGAAGGAGAGGGAACGGGAGAGAGAGCGAGAGAGGGAGAGAGACAGAGAACGGGACAGGGATAGAGATAGGGAGAGGGACAGAAGAGCACGTCGCAGTCACTCCAACAGCCGCCACTCCAGTCGAGCATCAGACAGGAAAAGGAGCAGATCCCGGGATCGCCGGAGGTCCAGGAGCAGAGACAAGGACAGAGAGAGAGAGCGCAAACGCAGCAGGTATGGCTAGCTTTATTGAACCACCTTTATCACCATATTCATTGTGGTCTAATAACAGAAACTAGAGTGGTATAATGGATGGAAGCAACAGTCCACTCTTGTAAGAGTAAACATTATAGATTGAAGTATAATATATTTTATTTTCTTAGCAGTCTACATTCTGAGCTGGTATAAACAAAAAATAGTGGTTGTTAAACATGAAAAATACCACTAAAAATGTCTGCAACTTAACCATACATTCCACAGAAACAGAAGTGTCATTTACATCTTTCTTTCCTTAATAATTTTTTCTTTTCTGTAGGAGCCGAGACAGAGACAGAGACAGAGAGAGGCGGCGCAGCCGTGACCGTTCTGACAGAAAAAGGCGCTCCCGGAGTCGTGACAGGAAGAGGTCGCGCAGCTCAGACCGCAAATCTCACCGTCACCGCAGCCGCAGTAAGGACAGGGACAGAGAGAAGGAGAGAGACAGGGACAGAGAGCGGTCATCGAAAGACAAAGGTGAGGACCCAGAGTTGGTTTTTCTCCGTATTGCATGCAAAGTTAAGCAGTTGCCCATCAAGTTAGAAGTGTTACATTTTGATAGATATTGATAGATGTATTGTGCTTTTGCAGACCGTAAGGTGACAGAGGAGAGGAGCGGCTCTAAGAAAGACAAGCACTCTGACGGTGATGCACCTACCATAAAGGCTTCATCGGAAGCGGAACCGATGGAGACAGAGGTGGCTGCCTCTGCCTCCTCCCCTCTGCTTAACGGCCAGCAAGAGCTCCTCCATTCTGAAGGTGACACTCAGTCCAATTAAAACTGATCTGATAGGACCTCAGATCAGGCTCAGGTAAGTGCGTCCTCCTCCTCGCTTCCCCCTGGCTCTCAACCCAACCCACCACCCTCCCACTCTCCCTCCCCCTACGTTTCCCATCTTTCCTGCCCACTCTCTCACCCTCCCTCTCCCACCCTATTTATGTTCAGTTGAATGCCTTTGATTTTGTCTATGATGTACTATATGCATATATTTTTATCCTGTTTTTGAATAGTGCATCGTAAGTATGCACTGAAGATGAAGGACTAGGCCCGATGAATGAGAAGAAGGTAGAAAACATTCACACAAAGCCAAGAGGGAAAGGCCAGTGTAACCCTGAGCAATCATGCCCAGAGGTACCCCTCGTTTTGTATCGGTTTTTGATCCTTATAGATGCATATTTGTCTTTGTGGACAAAATGGCAGAAAAAAGTTAATCCATCCAGTCAAATTTCCTGCCTTTATTTACTTGTTTTTGTCTATTTTGTTTTGTTTTTTACTTTGAAAAAGGAAAATGTAATTATCTTTATTTGTTGAGATATTACACTCCATAAAGGAAGAAAATTCAGCCACTGTGTGTCTACATGTTTGTATATATTTATGATATCTTGGGGAATTTCCTTTCTCCCGTGTAAACGCACACAGATACTTTTAGCCTTCGTCAAAGGTGTATGTGAAAAACAAGCAATTTATTTTGCCGTAACTCAATTGCCTTGGATTTGTTGTCCAGCTTACTGTGCTTGATAATGCCATGCAGTGTGTGTTTTGGGGGGTGTTATAGCACCGGGGGCCTAACGTAACTAACTAACTGGAGGGTAGGGTTTATCGAATGAATTGCAGCTGACTTCCATACCTCACACAGCGTTGGTGTTGTGAGCGAGACCACATGAGAAAAGGGCAAATTAAAAATCATGGATACTCTCTGACTGTCAAACTGTGCAGGTACTCACCCCAGGTACTCCTTTCTCTACCCACATCCATTTCTGAATGCTGTTGCCTGTCAGAAAAAAACTATTTGTACTTCTCCAGAACATGAACTTGAAAGCTTGATTGTGTATATTTTTGTTTCTGTTTTGTAAATTTTGGGAAGAAAATTCATATGATGAAAGTGCCAGATTCTAAATGCAGAGTCAGACAGGCTGGTTGATATGCCTTTACCAACAGATGAAATTGCCACATGTGTACACTTTCTCAAAGACTATTATTCACTTTTGTTAGTCTTTTTTGTGTCACATTTGTTCAGTTGGAAGGATGCTTTTGTATATTTATGGGAAATTGAATACACTAGGAAAACATGTGAAGTGCATTTTCATATTGGCAAAGGGAATATTAAACAGCTTTGTCGTCTAAGGTTGTGACCAGACCTTATACATGTTAATCAAGTTGCAAACTTTTAGTCGAAGTTTAAAATATACTGATTAGAAAATATCAGGATAGTCTGGCCAAAGGTAGTCAAGACTATTAATTTCCATTCTTCTAGTAAATGGATACTATTTGTGCATAAACACTACAAACTCTACACTTTCGTCTGATAAAGGACTATATTTAATTAGTAATCATTTAGATAATATTGTTGTACCTGTAGCAGCATTTGTTGCTACAAGTTCATGTTTGTGGACCTTTGCTAACATTGTATTTTGTGAACATTTTTGCTCAACAGGGGAAGCTGGGATATCAGGTGGAGGAAGAAGTGGAAGAGTGCACCCATCCTTACCCTGAACCTGACTCTTCGCTGCTTAAAAACAAGGTGAACCACAAATGTGTAGTGGCTTATTTAAAAAAAACATGAGAAGAGAGGAACAAATGCATTGATTTTATTCCATGACCTGTCAATCTTCTGACTGGATGAGGGTAGTTGTGGTTCATCTGGTATATTTCTTGGTCTAGATGTCAGGCAGACATAATCAGTACCAAACTTAGAGGAGAGATTCAGTATGGGGTTTTTTTTTGTTTGTTTGTTTTTTTTTTATTTTGAAAATCTTTACACATCCTCCTTGTTTCTTGACATTTAGTAAAAATGAAATAAAAACTGCTTGTGGTTTGTTTTGGTTTGTCAGGTTCCACTTCACTTCCTGACCTCCTTTAAAAAAAAAAAAAGTAATTTGAAAGCATATGTACAATGTTAGACCCATGACTGGGCGTGTCTCATTTCTCCTCCACTTAGAGCTCACATTGATTGCTCTTGTCCAATTACTGTAAAGTATACTGATTTAATTTTGATTAAAAGTTTTTGAAAAGTGACTATTTGTTTAATTCTGCTCTGCTTTTAATGCCCATGTTGTCTTGAAGAATAAAAAGTTAAAAAGTTGTCAGTGTTTTGTGTGTGTTTGTTCTGAGATCAAGTAGCACTAAATGATTAGCAGTAGTTTAAATAGAACAGGTTCTATGGGGTATCTGGACATTATTTGAGTTAAAAACTAGTGATTTGTTGATACAGTTCCTTTCAGATATTCTACATACAATCACCGTGAACATGACTCATGGCAGTATTGGGCATTAAATCATCAAACAGTTTTAATTTATTTTTATTTTTTTTTAAACCTGCTTGATTGTAGATAGTGATTGTGATGTTCCAGTAACAATCGGTTCACACCATCACACAATGGTTAATGGGTTGTTCCTGACCATCATTTCTCAATTACCTCCTGATGTTGATTTAAAAAAACAATCTGGATTTGTACACCAAATTCATTGGGTCTGTTGTGCAGTTATTCAGCCTCAGCAAAAAAGAAGCGAAAAACATGTTTAAAGAAATATTGCCATGACATTCACGTCCAAAATAAGTGTATGTAAATGCCCAACTGTATATGCTGTGCTTAATGAATTTATTTATGGGCATATGAATATAATAAATGAGTGAATCATTACTCTACACTAAATCACAGTAAACTGCAGTATGCCGTTATCATACTGTACTAATATACATCTATATGGAGTAACTCAGTGGGATTGTTGAAGCTGTTTTTAGATGGGTATTTAGAGGGAAAAGACAAAATTTACAGCCAGATACTGTTATGCAAGCTGTAAGGTTTCCAACTAACCGGTTAGAAAAAAGTACTGCTGTATCATTTCTTGATCTTGCTGAGCTGTCAGCAGCTTCCATTGTTGTTACCCTATGTCTGTGGTTATCAGAGTTCAACAAAACCTATTATTTTCTTCTTTGCCCCCTTTAACAGTATCCTGTCAATGCCATAGTCACATGCAAGACATGGATGAGAATGGTATAAAAACGATCTGCCTCGTAGGACAAAGTAAATTAACATTTTCATTGATTGGCTTCTGCAAAATTCAACTGTTGAAAAAGTTAAGGATGCCATTGAATTAGACTAACAATGTCAGCCAATCAGTCAGCCACAACATTGAAGCCACTGACAAGTGAAGTGAATAATAGTTGTAATCTCATTACAGTGGCACCTGTCAAGACTTGGGATATATTTTTCAGCAAGTGAACAGTCAGGTCTCGAAAGGTAATGGGCAAATGTAAGGATCTGAGTGACTGACAAAAACTAAATTAGGATGGCAAAATGACTGAGTCAGAGCAACTCCAAAACTCCATGTCTTGTGGGCTGTTCCCAGCGTGCAGTTCAGTCAGTAGTAAGGAAGCACAACTGGTCAACTGCTGACGGGGTCATGGACAGCCAGTCGGGGCTCGTTTTCATTTAGAATTTGATCAAATTTGATTGGCTATTATTAAGAAATGTCAATGTATAAGATGCATGGCAGCTTGCAGGATACATGGTGCTGCATGGCTGCAGACTGGTCATGGTCCTCATGCTGACCCTGTGCACCACTGGAAGTGCCTACAGTGGCCACAGTAGCATCAGAAGTGGACCATGAAAAATTGTGTATGTTGATATTTGTGACTTTGGTGAAGATCGGATGTTTGCCATATTATTCTCTTTATCAGAGGGGATTAAAACGAGTTCAGTTAGTGTTTGAAAAATAAATACCTTTGAGTGTTTGTACCTCACAAACAAATTATCCATCAATTACACATATCCATGCTTGATTGTGCAGGTGGACTGGCCCAGCTGTGACCTCTGCTGCTCTTTGTCTCCCTCTTGTGACTGCTCAGTCTTGCCTCTCTGAGGCTTTTGCCCTCAGACACACTTGCAGTGAAAATAATGCATATTCTCCTCCCTCTCTGTGCCAGAGCAGCAAAGTAGCAGGTGGGCTTCAGATGGTCTGGTAACCTCTGGGACTGAATCTGAAATGTGGAATAATGACCCATGGAGGGGAGGACCTGGTTTGAGAGTCAAACACAGAGCTCATTTGGGGAGATAGATTGGCAACAGGCAGCAACAGACATGCATGGGTAGGAGATAGATATATGGTGCAGGTGGAGATTAATGACTAAATGTGGTTTTCTGCTTTTACTATGCTTATAATAGTATAACTATACTGCACATGTGTTATTTTGCATTACTGAACAGTAGGAGGCAGTATGTACATATTTTTGACCAAAAGACCAAACCCCAAAGTGAGTAAAATGGTGCAGCTATTCTGGAGGTATTGTGCCTATTACTGCATGCTCATTCACACACAGGAGCATAGAATAAATCCTGAGAATAGTTGCTCATGTTAAACAGTGACACAATCAGGCAACACTGCTAACACAATCTCTCTGCAACACACAGTCTGTATACCTCATTAGGAAAGCAGCATTTCCAGAGGGCGACAGTTTCAGCAAGTGGAAAAACAGAGGGAAGCAACAACAGGAAGATAGTGAGCTGAAAAGACAAGGGGAATGAAAGAGTGACAGAAGCGGGAGCAGAGAGTCAGCCTGATGTGATGCTAAACAACCAGGGTGAAAAGGGATAATGGAGATAGATTGCCTTCTACTTTCTCTAGTTTTACTCTTTCAGATAGACACACGCAGTCAGTCTCGAGCGAAGGTCGAGAGGGAAAGCAGCGTGTAGATTATGCAGTGGAGAAGGCAATTCATCAGTGCTGTCGGCGTGCTGTCTGATTAATGATCAAAACACCAACACACACTCGCAGCTTATGTCAGCTGCCAGTCATGTCCTGATGGTGGAATATAATTTCCCCTAAAGGCATCTGCTATTTGTGCTGAGCTAGTGCTTACTGCATGCTCCTTATGTACAACTGTAGCACTAGTTTTCTGTCTCAGTGTTTCTCCTAATCTTATTACAAGTAATGTGGTGATACTAGATATGCTGAACTCCTGCAGACTGGTGCTGGTGTTGCAGAAATACTCCGTCTATATATACTGTTTTTCTATGTACTTTCTGTACTGTACGGTACTGTAAATGCAAACTGATTTATTTTTAAAGACATGTTTATAATATTGCAAGGGAACGCGAAAGTAGCTCAAGCAAAACTCGTCACCGGTGCCCTTAGGTGGCTCTGTACCATCTACACTTATAAAAGCACAGGAGCGAAGGGTTAACTGATAACCAAAAAATGACCTCTGTCTAAATGATGAAAAGAGGAAAGTGTGGTAAATAAGTAACAGCCTATGGTCCAAAACATAGCACCTGCCACATGCAGCGATATTGGACGACGTTCTGTCATTCAGAAAGACAGTAAATCTAAACATACAGGCAAAGCAAATCTGGAGGTGGAATGTTCTTAACTGGCGACTCGCTGATGATCTAAAGGCAGACAGGCCCGACAATAAGCAGGAGCTGAAGTTGTAGACTTTGTGTTAATAGGGCTGTATCGTCCACACAGTTCAAAGCTGACAGGATCCAAAATACTTTAACGTGGTAAATCATAAACAAGATTTACTGCAGTCCTTCATTGTGGGTTGAATTGGACTAAATTAGAAGTTCTGTTTCTCTGGTCATACGTATGTTTGGGTTCAGTAAGGCATTTTGTGCTTAACCTGTATGTTGTAGTAATGGAAGCAGAGTGGATGATGCTCTAGTGTTTGCTCTCCTTCCTTCAGCAGATGGCTCCACCACAGGAATGGGCTCTGAATCGAGTAACAGCCCAGCAGCTTTATTTCCTTCTGACTAACTCCTCGTTCATGTACTCTCTTTTCTTTTCCCTCTTTTTTTCCCCTGCAGTCTTTACAGTTCTGGCCCTAGATAAGCCACAGAGAGCCAGAAAGCAGGGTGGCAGCCAGTAAGAGTTTTCAGTCCTCCCACCTGAGCATCAAAGCCCTTTTGTGGGTGTTGGAGTGAAGACAATCATGTCCCTTGTCTCCCTCTCTGAAAGCTCATGGAGGAATAGTTGGACAGAGAGAATGACAAGAGGATAAAAGAAAAAAAAAAGTGTAGACAGAGAGTGGAGTTTGAAGTAGAAAACAATTAGGGAAGAGATGCCTTGTATCATTTACACCCATTGTGTTTCTGACAAATACAACCAGTAAAGAACATTTAGATACAGTATGTAGTAGTAATAAGCAAGAAAAAAAACAATGATTATTACTGGATCTGACATGCAGGTAAAGTCTGTTTCTCACACAAGATACCCAGTGATGTCAAATCTTCCCCTTATATAACCCCATCTCCATGGCAACGGCTCAAACTGACCTTGCCTAATTTGGGTTATAACAACCATTGGCCATGCCCCTCACGGAAATATGCACCAGGTGAAATGAAAGTAATTGTGCACACAGAGCTAATGTGTACAGAGCTGCCTGTGTGTCTCCTCACACAGCCAGCAGGGGAGTGAAACCTGGAGGAGAGCTGCAACAGAACACAATTACCACCAAAGGTCTGGCTGACTAGTGTGAAACAATGAAAAGAGCATTGAGATAGAATATCATTGTTTCATTGACCATTTAAATGTCTCTCCTGTACTACGCTATAACAAAAGTGACCAAACAAATGTGTGGGAACGACTTTATTTGAACAGCTTCATCATTATGGGTGACTGCTTAGCCTTATAATGAACTACAGCATCACTGAAAGACCACTAACATTCCCTATATTTAGTTACTGGTCTCAGACAAGTGCACATGGTTAAAATCTTCCTGTCGATCAGATTACAATAGGTTTACACCACTCCTCTCATTCAGTTCGAAAAAGTCATTCTGATCAAAACAGCTTGTGAGTGCTGGTAAGTGAGGTGGTTACGTGATGCATGTTTATTGAGACTGGGCTGATGCTCCAACGGTTAGTGGAATATTTAGGTCCATGAACACATCTGTTGTATTAAGCCACTCATCTGTTGATTGCCATTAACTCCTTTCATTTCCCCTGGGTATTACAGCACCATCGATCACACTTGAATGTGTTACAGACCCAGTGATGCTCTATAGATTATTTTATTATTACTACTGGTTATACTGTCCAAGGTGTATTGATTTTAATTATATGTCAGTCATCTGTGACTTAAAACATGACACACGTCTTTACCTAATGTTTTCAGCTACAGTATTGTACTAGCCTGAAAATCTGGGTTATTTATAAATGTAAAAAAAAAAGTGCTCTGCTTATACAAAATTAGTCACATTGTATTGAAAAATGGATATTCAACCTTTTTACCTATTGATGGGTTATATACACCCTCTCCCCTCTTTTCAGGAAAATGCTGATAGTGCAGACTTGATTCCTCCCCACCCCCTGTCTTTCTCATGAATTATGTATGTGATTAATTAGGCTCATCATTAGAGTATACGGTCAACTGGAAATTCCCCTCTGTTCTAGTTCAAACACAAAATGAACTCAGCTGCCGTCATTGTCCGCTGTGTGTTATGGATGAGAGGGAGGGCCCTGGGTATTTGTTGTACCCCTCGAGACGCTGCATGGCGTTGCACAAGGGGATACAATGCAATAACAAGATAACAAGATAAAAGGCCTCGTGTTGGACTTCAAAGAGAAACATCTGCTTGAACAGAAGCATGAGTGAAATGAGTCTGCACCTTGCTGATTTCAAAAAAACAAGTCTGCGTTCGTGGAAGGCACGGACTCACGGACAGCATGTGCACAGCTGGGATGTTGCATGTAAACACATAGACGTTGGTGGTGTGGATTTATGTGCATTTTTATGTGCTTTTTTTCTGCATCTCTGAATGCATCTCGTATCATTTTCAATTCACAAAGAGTACTTGAGTTGCATCAAACCACCTCATGGTGCTCCTGTTTTTTTGTACATTAATATTGTGTTTCTTGGAGGAACAATCAACTTAAGCCATTTTAATCCATACCTAGTGTATACGCACTGTGTTGCCTGTATTATCCTCACAGGTATGTTTCGAATTACATAGCCCGAAGGTGTAAATCTCATATTAAATCTCCAGTTCTTGGGGCATTGGTTCCAAAGGTGCTGTCAGTGCAATAAACTTGCATAGCTTTAATTGATCCATGCTGTGTTCACAAATGTGGGCTCTCCTGGAACCTGGGAGACAGATTAAAAGTGCACACGTGTGCAACCATACTCTATGGCAAGGAGGAGAGGATGCTCAGAAATGTGTGCATTTGCCACAAAGCTTCCTTTCTGTCACACACACACACACACACACACACACACACACACACACTTTACAAGCTTTTATGCACTGCTCTCACACCATGAAGCAATGGGACGATGCTGTGAGGTGGCCTCTGCATTGTGAATCCTTTGGCCTTTCATTGATCCAGGGCTTTAATAGCTCCGTATTGATTTGTTCCTCTATCCTTATACAGAAATCAGTCACGCACCTGTCCGCTGATGTGCGATGGTCAACAATGAGATTACACGGACTAGTCAGAGCTAGGCGAGGTTTAACGTGCTACACTCTTATGCTAATAGACAACTTGACTTCAAAGCTTTAGTAATTTCTGGAGATTTAAGTGTACCTAAATTCAAGCTCTGAAATCAGTGAGATACTGTATGTGCACGTATTCCTGGGTGTGTCATCATATTTGCCACTGCTCAGCTGCCAACAGTGTCAGAAGACATTACTCTGCTGCATGGCATTTGTACATACTTTGTGTGTGTCAGTGTACGACTGCTGTTTTTATGTGCGTGTGGCTTCACTCTTTTTCCCGTAATCATCTTGTGTGTGTGTCAGTAGTGAGTAATGAAGCACTGGCTGTCTGGCTGTGTAATCATGCAAATCAGCACCACACTCGTTCCCAGCAAGGATATTACAGGTGATGCCGGACACTGAGCAAGGCCGACCTCCTCCTGGCTGATTTACTCTGTCCTCTTCCCACTGTCCCTGTGAATGACACCACAGCACTAATGTGAAGGATGACAAGGAAGGAGAGAGACGCAAGGAGAGGCAGAGAGCCGTGGAGGAGAGGCTGTAAAAATTAGATGCACAAAATCTCAAGAGATAAGATAAGGGGGGAATTAACAGCAGGGGGATGGGGATGTGGGTGGGGAAGAAATAGCAATAAAGCAGTAGATTGCTGTACAATTTTGTGTGTTCACTGAGTACACAGTATATTCTACTGTGTTTTTAGATTTGATTAGATTAATTTGTAAATGACTTGTCAGCTAGTTGCTACTGTCGCTGCTATTAGTGTGCTCATCATGCAGCATAATATGTAGCATGAACACAACGAGAGAGACGAAATCACAGTTTAAGTGTTAAACAAAATACACTACGCTGTAACACACACGTAAATTATGAAAGAAAGAATTATGTACATAATGGAGGATGTGTGTCCGTTGGCGTGGATATATACAGTACACGTTGCAAATCTGTTGGGTCCAAGTGTGTGGTTGTGTGGGATGAAGTCAACGAGTACTGACATTTGCACTGATGTGTACTGAAATGGAAAATACCGTGCAGACTGACAAACACCTGACTCTCACCTTAAAACGATAAGCGGGTCCACTCTACAGCTCTGCACACAAGCACCACACACAGACATGTTATCCACGTGTTGGCTTGTCTACATAACACTGATTACACTGGGCTTAAACTAAATCTTGATAGCTTGGTGTTTGATAGCCTGGGAGGAATGTTTGGCATTTGATGGCATTTTGGGAACTAGAACAAAATCCATAATGTGAATATGTTTTCTACCACTCAGACATCAACACAAACCTATTCTACACCCGATGGGACAAACAGACTAATCACAGAGATTTGAGACGGTTTTGGGATGTGCTGAGTCCTTTTATGCTCTAAATACTCCCTGCTGATTGATCTTTGTTTCAGGTTCATTGATTCTCACTGGTTGCATCCCTGCACACACAGGGTAGTCTGACTTTACAAGGCTTAACTCCAGTAACGTCACTAATTCAATCCATTTCTATTCTGAACACACTGCGGTCTGTAAAAACTGCAGGACGGATTAGGTTTTATAATGCACCAACAGTACAGTATAATCCCCACCTCCCACTCCCACTCCTAAATTAATACAACACAAAACCTTATGAAGATAATGAGATCACACACCCCAGATGAGTGGTGCACTGCTGGACAGCCTATTGGAAAGGGAGAGATAATAATTAGGCTGTGTGTTCCTGTTTCCGAACTCAAAGGGTCACGCTCAATTCACTAATTCACACAATACAATTCAGGGTCAGACAACCACTGCATAGTCACATGTGCAGGTTTGCAACGTATCCTTATGGCATCCCTAAAACAGCTGTTCATGCAGTTTAAACAACATATGGATGCAAAGTGTCACTGGACGATGGTGCTTGCTAGTTTTTCAGCCAACATCACCTCTCTGACTGTACAGAGTAGCAAACGATGAGTGGACATGAACTTTTTTTAGTTGATTGCGTGCCATATGTGCAATAGAAAGAACATCTGCCACAAAGTAGAGGATACATACACAAGAACAACAGACATGCAACAAGATGCATCCCCTTGATAGCATAGAACAGGGTCCCACTACACATTTTCACCTCTTGTAAAACAAATAAACCAAGGAAATTAGCACAAGGTGTCACTTGAGACCATGCAACTAACACCTGTCCAAAAAAGTTGTTTTGCCAAAATAAGACTAAACCCATTTAGGAGGCCAAATTGGATTTTATTTGGAGTGTAATGAATTTAAATTGAAGTAAAACCTGCCTTTATTGTCTCTTTATAGCAGTAGCAAATTTGCAAAGGTCTTGTTTGTTTTCCCTATTAAAAGTCATATTTATTAGGCTAAAATCCAACAACATCAAATTGCAGCAACAAATTATTTGAGAGAAGCAATTACCTGAAGCAGTGAGTCAGATCATTTTCACTATATTGTTTAATTTCTTATGTCAGTGTTTTTTTTTTAAATTTCTTAGTCATTATGCCTAACAATGAGAGATAAGATACAAATAAAGAGACCAGTTTAGAGGTGGATAACAATAGATGCCTTGCATTGCTTTGCACTGCAGGCACCAATAATAAACTCACGGCTGTTGTCAAAAAAGGTTGTTTATGTTGGCATGTTTTGAACCATATGACACATTTACTCTGAGACTATTTTTAAGTTCATGTTCATTAAGTTTTGGTTGTTATCACCTGGGGTCTACTCCAGGTATCACATGAATGGAGGCTGAACATTTAACTTCACCGGGCATGTTTGCTTCTGGCGTAGAACTGAACGGGTGAGCGCTGAAGAAAATCAGTGAAGAGCTGTCGAAAGGAAATCATTTAAGTTTGGATCATCAAGTAAAGTCCTGCAATCAGTGAACCCTGTTCTCTTTATTTGTCTGTCATTCTCTGCATGTCAGCTCCTTATTGACATATTCCTATCTGTGTCCAGCAAACCAAATTTAGATTTCTGTCCTTCGACATCCCTGTGAGCCATCAAAGTTTGTTTGGTGATCCATGCACAGCCAAGAATGCAGACAAGACTCCAGTTTTTTTTATCTATTATGCAGTATGAAGTATTTGGCCTTGCTCTTTTGGTTTCTTCAGTGTCTCTAACACACTCCTAATGTTATCCTCTAACCACTCCTCATACTTAATTGAACAAGAAAGCCATCCTAGCAATGTAGCCATTAACAGTTTCATCTTTTCTCTCTCTTTGCATATTACTATCTGCCCTCATCTCGTCTCCAGTCCCTCCACATAAGCGTCAAAGCCGCAGACATCAAAATGTTACACAGCCGCTGATTTGAATACACTTAACTCTTCCTTCGTGCTACTAAGACTAAATAACACGCAACCACAACCTTCATCTTGTGCTCACGTTAGTTCATTTGTACATATGCTCAGTCCAGACACTATTCACCGTTTCATAATGTGGGAAACGGCATCAGAAAGCATAGGTGGTTTATGTGTGTAAGTGAATATGTGTCACAGAGTCTTAAGTGAATGAGTCATTTGAGTAGTACTGTCATTTGAACATATTTTTTGCACAGAACACAGTCTGTGGATTTTGTCTGTCACTTACACTCAAAGCTTATTATGAAGGAATATTTTAGCTACCAATATGAAAGGAGGAATGATTACAGCAAACAAATCATGTTTCAATGCTCTTGTGAGCACCTGACTATTGTTTTGAATATTGCAAACTTATCCTTAAGTGAAATTGAACGTTGACTGAACATAAAACACAACTGACTGAATTTAGCAGCTGTCTTCAGGTTTTTTTTTTGGTTTTAAAAAACAAACAAACAAACAAACAAACACTGAAAGATGTCCAGGTTGAGACACCCGATCATTGTTAATCAGACATATCATTTAACTCGGCATCCATGATTTTGTGACATGTAAGCCTGGACTGTTGTCTTTATACCTCTCCATTCTTTTGCATCCATTTCCCCTCTACTATCTCATTTTCTCTTTCCTTCATTGACCTTTATACTTTTTCTGACTTCTCTTCTCTCCAACATTTCTCCTCTTTGCTCTCCTGCCTTATACTTTACTTATTACCCTCTATATCTTTTCTCACCACGTCTTTGTCAGAGCAGATAGAGCACCAGAGTGTGATTTCAATATGAATACATCCTGTGCATGAAGAGTTGGCTTCAGTTTCACTTCCTGGGCTCCTGTGGATATACAACATACTGTATGTTCAAAAGCTAAATATGGCCAATTTTTTCCCCATCTGCCACTGGTTTGTAGTGCAGCAATGCGACACACTCTGCTTTACTTTATCCTGTTGATACATTCTTAAATGATTCTGACACTTTTTTGCTCCATTTTATTTCAATCCCATTCATCTTTCCACCTGCTCTTTGCATCCTTTTGACTGCCGCACTGTATCTCCCTCTCACTCTCTCTCCTTACTTGTCTTTCTCATGCTGTTTCAGCTTGCTCTGTCTGTCAGTGATACCGCCACTGTATATGAGTACAGACACAGACACAGCAAGGACAAAAGACAACATTTGCTACAAAGGAAGCCCTGGTGGCTTCTTGATCCAGGCAGCAACAAAAGGCAGGAGCACTTGACAATCAACTAGTGCTCAGAAGTCCATTTGCGGCAAAGATGGCAGTTGCTTTCTTTTTGTCTATCTCTCCCTCTTACACATGTGCAAGCACGCAGCAGGCTCTTTGGTAAACAGGGTAGACAGACTCTCCAGTGGAGGAGAAATGCTCGCCCAGTGAGGGCCTACGCGCTCAGCAGAGCGCCTAATTGCAGTGATAAATATGAGATGGTGGCGATGAGAGACAAAGACTCGTAGGAACTCTCCTCACATGAACCTTGGGAGAGAGGTAAATACAGTACATTTGTGTGTGACACACATAAATGTACTGTATATACACACTAAATAAGTGAGAGTTTGTGCACAGAGGCACTTATTCATGCATGCAACACAAAGGCTAAAAAACATACTAGTATGCAGCAAAAGGAATGAGGGACTGGACCATTTGATTAATCTGATGTCCACAATCTGGTGCTTTGTTTTACTAATCCACATCATCATCCACGTTAATATCTTACATTCAGTATCTTTTAATATTCAAAGGTAAATACAGTTGATGCAACAGGAAATATTGTACGACACTTTCGAAACTAAGGTCGTTTTTACAGCAAAAACCTGCAATATATATATAAAACACATATTTATGATCAGGTTGGAGAATATGATCAGTCATTATCATCATGTCCTATGCTGTATAGACCATTTATTTCAAACCTGTTAGGTTTATTTTAAGACTAACAAGGTCACACTGACATGTGAGTCAGTATCAAAACATCCTAACTGAAGTCCGTACAGGGTTTTTAGAGTAAAAAGCTGTATGTATCTGCCATGTCTGACCAGTTGAGAAGCAGCAGGATAACCTGTATAGTAATGTAGATATTTTAAGAATGAAGCAGATCAAAAGCATAAAGACAGCTGAATACAGGAGGTGAAGATAGACACAGGCAATACAGTGGTTATATAAAATGCCAGTATTTTGTTTCGTTCTTCATAAATACCTTCAAGGACTCTGCTGTCTACTGAGGATCTGAGGGCACGAGTAAGTTCATGTTTCTCAAGTGCAGCTCTGATTATGATTAAATTTCAGACACATAGAGACTTCATTCTATTTAAGCAATATTCTGGCAAAATTGCTGTCTTTGAAATTCATAAGTGTCTCCATAGTTTGCCCTTCGCTACAACCTTGTGTCCTGCATAATGCGAGTTCCAGTGTATGTCGGAGTTGGAGCTGATGTTGTGTCTCTTATTCTCCTGCTTTCCCTGGGCTCACAGAGCAGCATGCATGAGAAGGGTACAGCCAAAAGCTCTTAACACCAAGACCCCAGCTCTTAGAAACTGAGCTTTTTAAGATGCAACAGGCATCAAACTCAAACACTTTACCATTAAATCCACTCAGCACCTCTGACATTTTCAAATATCTTGACTCAGTTGCTTTTCTTCAGCCAATGACAGAAAGTGGATAAGTGCATATTGATTGAAGTATCTTCAATGAAAATACTCTTGAGTATTTCATAGTTACAACATCATAACATGCCCAAATAAGTAGAAAGTCAGCAAAGCTAAACCCAAAAGCCCCGTCTGTGCACTGGCTGACTTTGATATAACTTTCATGTATAATTGCTTTGAAGTGCACACAGATTATACAAGGTTACCATAATTAAAGGTTCAACTAAATATCAAATAAATAAACTGTGAATAAAAAGAAAACTGCTGCCTTTGCTGCTCTGGATGCACCCTGATTTGGAGGACAAAAGATAAACTTTTTTCATGCACTATAATTTCTCAGCAAAGAAAACTTTACTACAGAATCAGCAAAGTTGCACAAGACAGTATCTGATAATCTTATATAACTTTTCTTTAGAGGGCATGATTTATTTTTTTGTCCTGATATTTTTTGCTTTGTGTACAATACCCTGAATATTTAGAGGCGCCGTGTTCCTCCCTGCATGCTGTAGCTGGATAATTCAGTGCGTCTGTGGCACAATAATTACGAGGAGTTAGCTGCTGCTAGTTTGACTTTCTCTCGTGTCTCACGTGGCAGAATAACTACAGCGACTCACAAGTCTGACTGTAAATGCTACAGCGTGTCCTCCAGATGGTTACAAACCATATCAACTAAACAATGTAGTGAAACTCGCTGTTTAGCACAGGTGATAATTCTCTACAAGTTCATATTAATGTGTGAAGCCTCTCACTTTGACCTGGACACATTTTATTCACAATGCCATTTTACATTATTGTAATTTAAATTATAAGACTATGGCTGCTGTAAGTTTGTCTTTTCCATTTTTCTTGTTTGTGAAATACATTTGTTTACTTTTCTAATGCTTCCGTTTATTCACACTCCTCAGCAGTAAATGTGACAATATGATTTCTTTCTTCTTCTTAGGCAGTCGTGGCAACCTTCAAACTTGTTTTCACTCTAAAGAAAACTGCAGGGATCTAAATTCAAACACGGCAGAGATGTGACAGCTTGAACCAGGATTTAAAATCTCACTTTGAGTAAATCTTTCAAAGCGTAAACCAGTCACTCGACGCTGCTAGTGTATTATGCTTCACCATTATCTTACAAAACAGTGGGCCAGGTGCTGAGAAAACCAGTCAATCATCCATCATAATGAAAGCGTAGCTAGGCTGAAACCAGCAGTGTCAGCACTGCTCCCAATCTCATGGTTTCAGCTGTCACAGTCTTCTTTCTCTGCTTGTGGCTTTATGTTGCAGAAGTAAAGCAGAAGAAACAGAGAAGAGAGAGAGACAGTAGAGGTGGTGGCACTGGGGGAGGTGGACAGTTTGTGAAGGAATAAGCTTGAGTCATTAGTGCTGATTCCCACTTTGCTGCAGATTCACAGGTCAAATAAAAGTGGAGCATAGCTGGTGATGGAGAAACAAACCAGGCTCCTGTATGTGTGAGTGAGAGGAAAAGGTCAAGATGGAGGATAATGGATGATAAAGAGGAGACAAATAACAAAGAGACAGTCAAATGACGAAAAAAAAAATCCTTAGAAACAAATTGACAGTCAATTTCCATGGTCATATGTACTCAGTGGCAGCTCATTCATCCTTTTGTTGCACCACCTTCACAACACGCCTTTGTCGCGCTCTCTCCTGGGAGCCTGTGATACAATCAGTGGGCCTGGACAACTCCCTGGGCAGTTAGCCTCGATGGCCGACAGCAGATGGTTTCAAATATTCTGCCTTGATGAGCGTTTGTGACTTAGGTGTGAGTAAAAGTTTTGTAGACTGATTAAATAAATAGAGAGAGAAGAAAGATGAGTTAATATTCTTCATTCTTATAAAGTCATGAAATTACATTAGAAAACAGAATACAACATGTACCCTCATTTTCCAGCTGTTTAAAGTAGAGCATAATCTTTCAGCAACATATCTTTGGGAGAAATTCCCATAACGCTCACTGACCCTTTGGTTTGTCTTCTCTGAGCATGTTATGTCAAAATGATAGCCTTTTCCTGGTCCATGTTCCCTGCTTAAAGCAGCACTCGAGAGGGTCACTTCTCAAACATCAAAGACATTCTGCTGGTTTAAGTGACTCATTAGATGATAGAGCCCCAAACACAGCACCTCATTTACTCACTTTCTGAATATAAAGCTTCACACTTCCCTCGGGGGTGGAAAAAAATATATCTACAGTATAAAAACAAGCTGCATGTCAGTTTCCTCGCTCTTGAGCCCAGAGACAGTAATGAAACACCTATTTGGACGTTGTTTATCAGACCAGTTTGACAAAACCCCTTTGGATTCCTTTGACAAATTGACATTTTTCTTGCTTTTCCAGTTACCTTTGACACATCTTTGAGATACAAAAAAAAGACAAGGAACTCTTTCTTCTTTGAAAAGAAGCCTCCCTTAACCTACTTACATTCACACTACCTCTGCCTTAATTGATGTGTGTGTGGAGCATTTGTTTTACATTTTGTGTGTAGAAAAATGTGAGCAAGCTTTAGCACTGAGATGTAAAACTGCAGTCTATCTTGCACCCAAGGGATCCAAATAGCTCTGTGGGAGATAATCAATCACACACAATACCCCAGAGCAAGCTTATCAGATATTGACCATTGTCGCTTACATTGCAAGAGGGCACCTGTACTCCTCAGCTGATGGGAAGCAAATTGAAGTTAATGCCCAAAATAAACAACATATCCACTCAAACATACTTATTTATGCCTGCACCAACACAATCACAAGTGCACTCAGAGACACATGCACGCTCACTGCTCACCATCCACACCTCCACCCTCCTGCAGTGACATTTGAAGGACAGGGGCCTGCAGGGAAAGCTGCTTTTGAGAGGTTAGATGAGGTGGAGGGCTGGGTGGTTGGGAGTGTGAGGTAAACAACACCTCAGAGTTCAGCGTGCATGTCTAATGTGGTCTCTCGCACTGGCAGCTCCACTGGGCAGGGCTGCCTGATGACAAGCTGTCTGGAGAAGTCTCTTGCTTCTGCAGCATCTCACTACCGCAGTCTCTCTCACTGTCTGTTAGCTTCACTCTGTCCAGCTGTCCACATTAACTCTGTACACTTCCTGCTTTTGTGTCCCTGTCCTGTCTGAGTTCCTCTACCACACATTTAACTGTCCTTACTCAACAGGTTATGTCAGACCTGTGCTTATTAATGTAAATGTAAATACCAGGTACAGAATGAACAATAGCTTTTACTTACCCAAACAGGTTTCAGAACAGCAGTAAAAAACTGGGGCATTTCCTTTAACTTTGTACAACTTTATGAAATGCATACTAATGATATAATCATGGTCACTGGCGGCAATGCACACATGCAGATCAAAATACAAAGATATGTACACATGTGAATTGTACACACTTAAGGTAAGTTCAGACTGAACACAAAGCAAATTTCAGAGGCAGCGTGAATGCATACAAATCCAGTGTAAAGGTGGACATAGTTTTGCTCAAGGCATCATGAAGTGAAGCAAAGACACATCTGCACATTTGTGCATACAAAATGTTGAATTGTAGCCCCCCCAAAAAACTATGTTTATTCCAAGCTACTGTACTACACTTCATAAAACTGAAGACACAAGAGCAAAAAAAAAAAGGAGTCTGGAAGCAATTGACAGAAACAACTTGAGATCTTGGAAAGTTTTGAAAATCAGCCTAAACTGTACAAAGGCACACTCTGCTCACACTCACATTGTTAGCTAGTTACAGTTAACATCTGGTGCAGCTGTTTATAGCATATAAACAAGGGTGACAAAAACACTCCAGCAGTTAAATTAGTGTGAATAAAGCAAAGTGAAAATTTGCTTCACATTCAGTCTGACCACACCTTTACAGCTATCTTTAATTGTTTTTCTAGTGGTTTTTACCCCCCTGACCTGAGTTCAGTAACCTCATTTGTTCACATCGTCCAATTGCAGCCCATCTCTCTGATTGGTCTATGAGAGGGCAGAGGTGCTTTCTTATTGGTTGTTAGTTTAGATAATTAGAAGAAGCTAACACACAGTAATAAATACTGTTGTATTCTGAAGAGATAAAAATCACATGGACATAATTTACTCAGGGCATACACATAGAACATTTATTGCTGTGTAGTCAGGCTTTAACCTTTGATGCCATATTCACTGACAAAAGGATTTGTCTCAAAAAGATAGGAGGATATATCTTTGAAGTGAAAACAGCCCTTGGTTGCTTCGTGTTTTCCCTCTTCAACCTTCAATCTTAGAGATCCTCACTGACAAACAAGCTACTTCAGGAAAAAGCAATCTCTTCACCTGAAGTCATAAACATGCGCACGCGCACACACACGTCTCTACCCACTCATTAATACCAAACACCATGTGATAAAACATAGTCATCAAAGTGATTTTGCATGATAAAAAAAGGTCAAACCCTCAGATTTTCTCACATCACTTCATTCTTTTTGAGAAATTTAAAAAGTAATGATCAAAACACTAAGGATGCAACAGTCTACCTCTAGAAATCGTGTCTCCTTTTTGGACGGAGTAATTAGTCAAGTGGCACAAGCCAAAATAAGTTCTCATTGCAAGATGCTAAGTTTTGTTCATTTTTACAGCGTCAGCTTTTGATATCAAACTCTGGCGTGTGGAAGGGTTGCTACAACATACTGTATGTGTGAAGGGAGGGGGGGGTAAGAGAAGATGAGTGCATCAGGATGTCATTTCAAAAATAAGCACATTGTATTGCAATCCCAGAACCATGCTTAAAGAACACTAATGTGTCCATAGTCGATATGTTGTGATGTAACTGAAATTAAAGCTTTCATAGATGGTTTATGCTATTCATGGTTTTTAGCATAGAAGGCTAAAAAAAAGCAAACAAAGTTCCCTGTGTGCAGCAAGTAATGTGTATGAGCTAGAGCGATCCTCATGCGCTGAGTGAATATGGCTGTTCCCATCTCTGGTTGTCCTCTGAGAGTCCAACATCTGAAAAAAAATCCACGAGGAACCAGTATTCCCAAAGAGAAATGTGCTGCAGGGAACAATCACTTCAGCGCACAAAGTTTTGTTTGAAATTTTTTGCTTTGTTGTTTTATACACTGTCCACACCTTAAAAAATGTTATAAAACTGGAAGCCACTGGCAGACAAAAAGTTCTAGACAACAAGTCAAAGAGGGGTTAAATAAAATGGGGACAAAGTAACGGCAACACTTGCACGTGCCTATTTTTTTTTCTAAAAAAATAGTGGAATAGAAATCACATGGTTATCACCCAACATTGACATCTTGATACACTTCTGTATACAGATAAAAATCTTGGTTAAATGCAGTTCCATCATGCAGTCAAAGTCCCTCGCAATTCTTGTGGTTTTGTCCGTTCATCTCAAATCCTAAAGCATGGTCAAGAGGAAGTGGTGTCAAAAGGAGTGTGCTTGAAGCCTCACTTTAGTAGATGTGAAACATTTTTGGTGCACACAAGGCTGTCTCACACACGCACACACATTATTGTTTCTCCTCATGGGGACTGTAAAGCTCCATTCAACCTCTTTTTAATATAATTTCTTCATGTTTGACTGAGTGAGAGATGCTGGAGATAAAAACAAAAAATAACCAATTTCACGAATCATTCCATGCATGGTTATACCTCCGCAATCTGTCAATTTCTTTTCATTTTCCACTGTCACTCAAGACCAAATTGACAGATGCACATAGCTTTGATCAGTCAATACCTATCACCTATTTCAAAAATACAGAAGTATGGTGAAGTGATGAGAATAATTTAATTCATGTCTTGGATACCTGAGGCAGTGCTCTCACACACAAACAGAAACTATGAACACACACTCTTGAACTCTACTCCACCTTGCATTTTACTCTGATCTCAGCAGAAGGTCCAGTGCCAGAGTGAGTAAGACCTGTTGTTTCCGTCTGCCAGAACAGATGGACATTAGATCCGCTTTCTGCTTTCCCAGCCAAACAAATTACCTGCCTTCTCCTTCCTCAGCCTTCCTTCCGCCTTTACATATTCTACCACCCCTGAGCCTCCGCCTACTTACTTGCTGCACTGCCTCTGAGACAAAAACAAATCAAAACTGTTGGCATGGTTGGCTATTTCGGTTTGGGTGCTTCTATTTTTGCATGTTCCACCTCAGTGAACCTGAGCCAACAAGAATCCTTCTTGTGTCTTTGAGTTTAAGCTCTTTTGTCTCTGCTCCAAACAACACCTTGATATCAAAGGGACTCCTGCTCTTCTATCGTGAGCAGAACCACCTCTACATGTACAACCACTGAGAGGCTATAATGAACTGAACTCATCTTCAACACTTGGACCTTAACTTTGTAGGTCACTTCCTCACCAGCAGACCATAACCAAGACCACTCCCCTAGGCAGCACAAAATAGGACATGGGTTTGTCACAAATCTATAGAAAGGAACTGAGAGGGCAAGATGAGGGTTTGGTTTTGGAATACAGGACATCATGTGTCATCAACCCCCTCTCTCACTGATGAGAATACGAGGGACAGCAATGGGTTTAGATCCAAGTAATGGAAAGACAAAGAAACAGTAAGCAGTAGGTTTCATCTGTTTTTCCGACAAGGCCCTACTGTTGTTTGGCTTGAGCTCTTCCCTTTAAATCTTTGCTCACCATCTTCTATTTCAATTCGTCCTTCACCTCTTCTTGTATCAACTAATACCCCTGTCCAGGGGTTGGCCAAGAAGCCCTGGGGGTCCATAAGCTCCAGACCCAGAATCTCCCTGCGTCCCTCTCTGCCGCGGGATGACAGCAGCATCCCCCCTTGGTCCAGGCTGCCTGTGCTGTTGCACTTCTTCACTGCTCCTCCTGGGTATACCAGAGAGCTGGGGGACAGCAGTGATGTCAGCGACAAGCTGCTCAGTGTCTCTGACAAGTGTTCACTGTTGCCCGCTTGGCTGGAGCCACAACCACCAATAGATGATCCAATGCCTATACCCAGGTCCTCATCGGAAGGGTCAATTGAGTCATCACGGGTGTAGCCTGGGCTGGTGCTACCCCGCCCGCTGCTCTGACTCCGCTGGTGGCCCCTTGTAGCCTGGAGAGTTAGAGCTGATGAGGGAGTTGGCCTTGGTTTCAGGGCCTGCACTGGGGATGAAAGGCTAGTGCTGTCTTCCGGTAGTGGGACTGGGCATACGAGTGGTAATGGAGCTGTTGGCAATGGCAAGTTCTGTGGTGGAGAGACACTGAAGCTCAGTCCCTCTTCAAGGGTGGTCTGGAGGCTGCCTTCAGAGCTGCCTGTAGCAAGGGATGAGTCACTGTGGGATGGGTACTGAAGAGGGAGAAAAGGGGAGAAAAGAAAGTGAATCAGTTTTGTTTTTTTTTTATTAGAAAAGAACGTAACATTATGTTCAGACGAGTTGAATGTGGTTACAAAATATAATAAAATCATAATACATACAGTTTCATATACAAGTTGTGTTCAGAGTTGACTTTCTCCCTCCTACCTGTGTACTGAACATCCTTCTATGGGCTCCTGGGGAATGGAGAGAAGCCCAGGAGGCTGGGGAGGTCAGTCTAAGGCCCCTTGTCAACCTTAGGCTCCTACTGCGGGGAGGTGCTGGGATGGTTCCTCCTGCAGGGTGAAAGAACCCTTCAGGAAGATGGAAGAGAGAAGAAATGCCACTGGCTCCTCCTTCTCCTTCTTTACTTTCCTTGTTGCTGCTGCTGCCGGACACACCACCTTGAGGAGGGAATACATTCTTTCTACTTCTATCTTGTTGTAAATACATGTATTATGTGTACTGTTTTAATGTATACAGTACAGCTGTACTGTAGAGGTGTAGAGTGTGTGTATATATATATATATATATATATAGAGAGAGAGAAAAAATTATTTGAACCCCTGCTGATTTTGTAAGTTTGCCCACTAACAAAGAAATGATCAGTCTATAATTTCAATGCTAGGTTTATTTGAACAGTGAGAG
>JAUBNQ010000027.1:15767639-15782042 GCA_032353495.1 Ctenopoma kingsleyae
CTCAGGTGACTCTGAACCATCTCTTAGTTATGCTGCTATAGATTTAGTCTGCTGGGGGACCTCCCTGATACACTGAGGTACTCTCCTCCTTTTCTCTCTCTGTCCACTTTAATGCCATCATTGCATGTCATTAACTTTGTGTCTTCTCTCTCCCCTAGTTGTGCTTTGTCCTCTCTGTCTCTCTCTTTATCTTTCTGCAGGTATCCTCGGCCTTGGAGCTGTAGTTACTGGTCCTGCCAACCTGCCCAGTTCCTTGTCTGCTGCTCCTTGTTGTTGTTTTGATCTCTGTTGCCTGCTGTTCTTTTCTCTCTCTCCTCTTTCCACTCACCGCAACCGGTGGAGGCAGATGGCCACCCACCCTGAGTCTGGTTCTGCTGGAGGTTTCTTCAGTTAAAGGGAGTTTTTCCTCTCCACTGTTGCCTAGTGCTTGCTCAAGATGGACTGTTGGTTTTCTACTAATATTCTATATTATATGTATATTTTGTGTAAGGTCTTAAACCTTACACTGTTAAGTGCCTTGAGATGACTTATGTTGTCATTTGGCGCTATATAAATAAAGTTTAACTGAATTGAATATAAGTCTCAAAGTAAATCTATGATATTCTTATCTGAAAAATTGTGAAATTTGTACCTGTTCTACTTTTGATTTTACCTTAGCTGGCATGTAGTGTCACAAGCGGACTACAGAAATACAATCAAGTCAAAAGAACTGAACCTGTGTTGTGGTGACAATACAAACTTCCATACATTACTTAGAAAATGATCCTGGTATTGCAGTGAATTCAACTCATGTGGATTTACCCACCAGGGCTGCAGTGAGGTGAGCACATATGTGGCTGGTGCGTTTGCATCTCCATCTCCTGTAGTGCAGTCTCCATCTCAACACCAGTGCAGAGGGCCCTGCAGTGCTGACTCAACCCCTGTACCTGGCTATGCACCACAGTCTGGTGACTTCCTCCACCTCCGGCCTCCTCCGAGCTGCGGGAGTCACTGCTGCACCTTCCCTGGAAAAGAAGAGATAATGTAACATTGAAATATGCAGAATAGACTATTTAAGTAAGTGTGTAAATTTTCACCAAAATTCAAAATAATCAAATTATGTGCTGGGCCTTTGCCTGAACTTGTGTAAAAAAAAGCTTCTAATCACTAAAAATACCATGAATTAGCCTTAAACTTTTATTTCTCATGCAAAAGTACCAGTAAAGTTTAGGATGTGTATTATATGTTGTAAAGTGAAAATGCCTGATTCGGATCAGCTCAATGACTCCTGACGAGTACAGAAAAAAGCTGGCCCTTGGGCATGCTGCAGATATCGAACATGGCCTCTAATTCACATCAACCCTTTTCATTTTAGTGCCAGTGAGGGAGTGAGAACTGATTATGAACCAGAGCCCGTTATTGTTATGTTAATGTTACATATTGCAACAATAAATGTTTGGTTATAAATCTGAGTGTATGTGTGATGGCTGCGATGGCTGCAACGGCTGGAAGCGAAAAGCAGGCAGCAGATAAATGCAGGAGTTCCGACTAATATCTCACCTCGTACATTTTAATTACCATCACGTAGAGTCAAAAATCATTTGTGCATGTTTGTATGTTCGCGCACATGTGTATGTGTGAGTACCTTTTTTGTGCTTTCATTAGAGTATTGTACCTCTGAGTCATTCAGTGCTAGCCCCTGAACAGCCCCCCTTTCAAAACAGCCAGCCACCCACACCCATGCAAAGCCACAAACAACCTTGATACAGATGCTTGATGACCCCCTCACTCAAACACACAAATTCTTTATTTTTTAACCCAACAATTTTTGTCAAATCTTTAGATCCTATCTCACCTTCTCTCTGACCACTTTTTTCCCATCCTCTAATGAGCAGTGGTTCACAGTCATGCCTGGTGACTGCAGGCTTATCTGGCTATCCAGAACCAAGGAGCATTTGCCCATTACGGAAGACTATCTAGTAAGGACAGATGATAAGAGATGGAGATAGACAGCTAGAGGGAGGTGCAGAGAAGGTGTGCAATTACCAGAGGGCTAAGCGTGAGAAAGGAGAAGCCTGAAAGATAAAGCCAAAACGGGGAGAGCGGGTGCAAGAGGGGGAGACATGAGAGCCACAGGGGATAGCAACTAGGAAGAGTCTGGTTGAAAGATTTATTCATGAGAAGATCTGTTGTGGATAGAGAGACTGAATCCTTCATGACAAGATAGTTACCACTGATACACAGAAAGAGATAAAGGAGTCTCTGATACCTAAAGTTTCTATCTGTAATTCACAAGAGAGCCTAAAAAGTAGCCATTAAAAAGATTTTATAATGGTCATTTGTTCTGTGCTTCCTGGAATGAATAGAAAAACTTATGAGTGAGCCTCTGCCACCGTTTGTGCTTGGCCCCAAGGGTGAGTAGAATAAAGTGCTGGTGCACTGTGCCTGTCAAGTACAAAGTAGTGGTCATACTTGAAGTAACTGCTGTGAATCTGTGGTGCAATTATCGATCAGTAATTGTTTCTTCTGTCTGTGAAATCTGTTTTACACAAAAAAATAGAATCTGGTCTAGCATAAAATTTTGTGTTAAGATGACAAGTATATATACAGTGCAATTAAATTATTCTACTTGTTTTAAAGTGCATGGTCACTCACTGTTTCAGTCACACACACATATCACAACATCTGTGTAACCTGTATATTGTCACTACTAGTTTAGATACAATTTCTTTTTGTCCCCAGTATAATTTGTGTTAAAACAGCTTCATGACAGAATTCAGAGCAGGTGTACTGTCATGAAAAACCAGTATGCTGCAGATGACAAACAATATTACCAAAAAATATCACCACACAATGTCTTTCATTGTGGCAGAACAGAAAATTAAGTAAGAATTTTCCAAAACTCCCCTTCCCACCTCACTTTTCTCAAACCCACCTTGCTCTCTCGCACAAGCAGCTGATAGGTTGTATGTTCATCCAGGCTGAGATCATCCGGTAGGGCAGGAGATGAGGACTTGTCTGACAGCTGCTCTGACTTCAGCGACGCCTGCTCAATCTCTGCCATCCTGATCTGCTGCAAGGAATTTATGTCAGTTTTTCATGTCACAAAAAAAACAGAATGGCAATGGGAACCATTTAAAATGTCCTGAAATGTAGCTGAATTCACAAAGCACAGTCTCATCATTGCTTAATTTAATAATTTGTGATTCTATGGTTCATAAAAACCATGACTTCAGTATCTCACATATTTGTGAAGATGTCTTGCATGATTTCTTTGTTTCTAAAGTATCTATTAAAGGCCAACATGTGCTACACAGACAAGATAGGTAAAACCTCCACAAAGCTTCGATACACTTCACCAGATGTTGACAATTCAAGGTGGCCATAATAGCGTGGCACCTGTGTGTAGAGAGAGGAGGATGAGAGATATAAGTAATAACATTTTTTTTTGTCATCAACTCAACAAATGATTTCCAGTGCCAAATGAATGTGAAGAGCAAGGCTGAATAAAGGGCAAAAGCAGATATCTTTGTGTTTATGTGTGAATATATTTGTGCATGTGTATGCACCTGCAGTATTCATATTTATGCAAATGAAAGTGAAGAAATCCTTTTTGTATCCATCAGAAGTGGTTTTGTAGAAGCACCAGAACCTCATAATTCTTCCCCTATGGCTAACTGTGCAAATGCAACTGTACATTTAAATATTGTTGCTGTGTATATAATAATGGTGCCATACAATATTAACAAACAGAATAACAGCAAAATGGCAACAACTACTGCTTCTCTCCCTCATTTGTTCCAACACTGAGTCCAGCTGACCTCATTTCATCAGTACTGCTGGTAGCACAGCCCATCTAGCTATTGGTCTAGTTTTAAATTATGATTGCATGACACTTGTGTGAGCTCAAGCTTCTCAGCTGACACTCTTGTCTACCCCTCATCTTGCAGCACTTTTTTGTGCATCAAAATGTACTTCAAACAGTGAGCTGGAGTGGAATTTCAAGGTTCTGGAGGTGCAATGATGCGCTGAAGCAGTGTTTCTTTATAGAGACAGGGCAATAAATAGCCAGAGAGAGGGGAATTAAAAAGGGTACAAGTGAAATCCAATATAGTGAAGCCTGGTAGCAATATATTAACACGTCTGTAGTTTAGAAAGACAAAGAGGTTCATAGATAAAGATTCATGACTGATAAGCAGTAGTAAATTACCATTACCCAAGCCCCTGAGGAGAGACAGACAGAGAGACAGAGAGGTGGGATGAGGCAGGCCAAGGAAGCAAGGGAAAAGCACAGCAATGCAACTATGTAGTTTAAAGCAAAACTTCTTCTGTTTTATCCCTATGTATCGACCTTCACTAATGTGCTAATACTGTATATGAAAGCACCATATCTGTTGACGCGCTCTGTGTCTCAGAGCTGGGTTGCAAAAAGCTTCAAAAAGGTCCCTGTGAGCTGTCAGTTGGTATCAGCAGGAAATGGAAACTACAACCTTTCTCTTCATTTATTTTTCACTGTGCCTCCACGGAAAACGAAAAAGACACAATGGGTACGGTAAGAGTTGCTACACAGTTGCTTCCAAGGTAACTGCAGAGATACTAAAGGCTTCACTAACAAGACCGGGGACTGAGGCAAGAGCAGTGAATTCAAAGTGTCCACTGCAGCAACAGAGCGGTGATGCAAAGAATTATTTCATTCAGTGCCTGTGGGAAGCAATGAGAGGAATAGATCGTGTGACTACGCAAGAGAAGAACCGTGACTAATATCTCATGGCCACATTGCATCACTCACGACTGTTAAGTGTATGCAACATCATTTGTACTGAATACTCTGTTGGCCGTTTTTTAGATACTCTTGGCTATTATAAAACTAATGCAGTATAAAGGAATAAAAAATCTTCCTCTATGAAGGTGAAAATCAGTCACTGTTCAAATTGTTTTAGAGGCTTGTTGATTAAAATGTATGTAATTTTGGACAGTGTTGACTGTGCTGTTGAACTATTCTGCTTTCTACAGAGAGATGATTAAGTTATGAGTCTCAATCATATAAATGTGGTGGACAATAACGGAGCCAATGTCAGTATAACATAACACAGTTTGACAATACCACAAACAACAACTTTATAATTAACCATAAAGTTGAATCAACTATAAACAAAAACTGAACATTATCACCTTTATGGATGTGTGGTTTAGCTTTTGCCAGCAAGTTGTTCAGGTAGCTTGCAGAACTGCACATTCAAAACAGCTTCTGAAAGGCTGATATAACCTTTCAATACGGTGCACAGTGTATATTTCCACTGTCACACACACTGCATCCAGGTGTCCTGCTGTGACTTCTTGTCCTCTTAAACAAAACATAATTCTCAGCAGTGAAAGGGTCATCTGTGCAAATGGCACACAGTCTCACAAGCTACCTTACACACAACAAACTCACACTATGCAATTCTGATGGTTAAACAGCATTGGAAGGTGAACAGTACTGGATCACATACAGTAAATCAGACATGGATAGCAATAGCCAGAGGACCAGAGGGACAGATGGAGAGAGGAAGCATGTAAAATAGGGAGAAAAGATTGATGGTTTGACAGCATCTGCAGACAGGCAGAAAGCAAGACTGACAGGTGAGGAGGTGTAGAGCCCAGTTATTGCTTCTTCTGAGCTGACCTGCTGCACTTTGTCATTGTGTTGGACAACACTGGCACAGGACAATATGTTTGTAAGCATGTGTTCTATGCAGGATCTCCTGTGTACAAAAAACCCCTAACTGCTAGGACAAGAAAAGGAGAACGGTGGTGTCTGCGTGCATGCATGCATATCAGGAATGGTTCCATGTGTGTATGCATGCAGAGGGCCTCATTAATCTACATTTCTGCACATCTGGAAAGTTGATATTATCTTGTGTTGATACTGTGTTTAATTAAGGTCTGCAAATCCCTGATATATTGTACTGTGAGATAATATAACAGTAGTTGACATTTATATAAAGCACTTTCCATTCAGACAGCTTGTCTGATCAATGAAGCCCTGTGCATGTTCACGGAAGTGCATGCAAATGCATGTATGTGTGTCCCTGCACTGGAGTACAAACCTGCATGCATGCAATCTGGTGCCGAACATCATGTCTGCGTGGGTGTGTCCATAAATGTTGGTGTTTGTAGTTGGTTTTACTAAGCTCATTTTTTCAAAACTCTTCAAAGTCAGGAGTCAGTGTGGACTAAAAGCTAACCGTTTTCTTACTCAAAAACAACCACTACCTGTATTTACACAGTAGGAAGAGCCTGTCATTAACAATGCTCATGTTAAAAATACATGCATCCATCTATGGTAATGTAAAGTACTGTTGGTAGTAGTGTCAGGTATGTGGTTTTAATTTAAATTAATATGTGTGTGTATATTGCACATTTGCGTGCTCACGTGTGTTCAGGTTGATACCTCTTGTGGGTGGCCCTTGCAGTCTTTGCAGATGGGTGGAGGAGAGGAGTAGTGGTGGAAGACAGAACCGGAGAGGTTGTCGATCATCAGCATCTCCCCCTCTAACGTATCCTTGATCAGCAGAGATACGCTGTCCAGCCACTGGCTCTCCTGGAACACATACACACACGCACACACACACAGACACATACACACGGGACGCAGGCCAGCAGACCAGTATTGCACGCAGGTGCAAACATGTGCACATGCGGACATGCGAGGACAAAAAACACGCAGGGAAATGCATACACCATCAAAAGGGTTATAAAAATGCCCGTGTGCACACGCATTTTCTTATGAACTCACACATAAATACACACAATCACACATAAGCTGATTCACCTACACATGTGCAGACTTCACATTACGTAAACCATAATCATAAGATTCTGCCAAAAAATTTTAAACAAATATGTCACAGTCAGAGATTACGTAGAAATAAACTAGAACAAATCCCCCTCTCATACTTTGTTGGCCTTTGGGGCTAAACACTGTTCTCTTCTGGAAAAAAAGCTCCTCAATAATATGACTCCAAACTCTCATTAGCCAAGTAACACATAATTTTACTATCAAAGCCTTGAGCACTGAAAGCGCAGCAATTATATTTGATATATCACCTCAATTAGTCTGTTCAATACCTTGTTGAAACAATTTAAGATTTAAGCATTTGCTTTGTGCTCTGGGTATTATTAGGTTTAAAGCAATTTAGTGTGAATCAGTCAGGGCTTTTTCTTTGACTTAAATGATCCCTCCTTGCTTGAATCTCGTCTGCCAGATTGGTTTTTCCAGAAACCAATATTGCAGAAAAAGGAAACTACTGACAGAAAAAGGAAGCTACTTTAAAAATGATTTGTGTGTTTCTTGGCAGGGCACTGTATTTCACAATGAAATGGACACACTGTGCCTGTGGCACATTTTTAACAGCCAAAATAACTGTATTACATCAGCAAATATATCCCAAACGATACTGTGAAACAAGGTCACTCCTCTTCAATCCCCACACACAGCTATTTTCATAGCACAGTTCTACAACACCGCTTATAAGACTATACTTAGATCTGTTATGCAAACACACATTTCTGACTCATACTGTTATATTGCAATCACTCATGGCTCAGATTTTGAAAATGAGGGGGCTAAGAATTCAAAAAGATAAATTCAAAGGCTACTGTACTCCCAGCAATATAAATATGCCAGAATCATGCTGATTTATGAAACAGTGTTGTGGTGCCTCATTTTGGCTCAAAGACAAACTAATTCTGTCATTTTCAGCTCCTAATCCATGCATTTATAAAAAAATAAACACACTTATCCTTATTCTTACACTCTCACAGACTGCCCCAATATAGTTAATTCTGTACAGGTGGAGAGCTTGATATAAAAATAATGTTTGATTGACTGTGGTGGCCTATGCACGGGCCTCCATTAATAACTGTATTAGTGGACAACAACAGTGCTCATCTACAGGGAATGGAAGTAGAGAGAGAGAGAAGAGAGCTGAAATTAATTACTGCTTCTATCTGACTGTCACTGGCTCAGCTATTATCTCTCCCCTCTTATTTCTTTACGCTCTGTCCTATGAGTCAACTTCCTACAGTCTCTCCTCCAGATCTTCTGCAGATAGTGAACTTAGTCACTATACATTATCCATCTATGAATACTCTTTGAGTATATGTACAGCAATTATATGGAAAAAATTTAAAAATCTGATGTAAAACATATAAAAATAAAATAAAAGTTGAAATTATATTTTCTGGAAGATCTACTGGTAATATTAAGGAAGTATGTGGAGTTTTACAAAAAATCTGAAGATGTCACAATGTTTGGCTGTGGAAACGTCTTCAGCTGTAACACTCCTGTACCTGCAGGTTCCATCTTAGGTAAAATCAAAATAACTGAATAAAATGACCTCACAGGGTTTCACGCATGATTGTAGCTTGATTTAAAACATGAGACCAACAGACCTCCAAAGTGTCCACTGTTGGCAAATGTGTGACAACGTGGAGTCCCACCGTTTGGCAGGTACAGTGCTCACGCTAAAACTCTGGATCTGCACCTTATAATAAACGGCAACAGTACAACAAAAACTTATTGCATCACTTGAGAGGACAAGAATGAAAGAGGCATGGATAGAGATAGAAAGAGAGGCTGCAGTAAGTTCCTTTGTCAGCCAACACTGAGCTAAAAATGGCTCAGTGGAGCCAAGTTTAGCTCTACAAAGGTGAAACTCCTCATGGCAGCCGATGAGTCATCTTTACGTGTTCCTGTGTGGATCATTAACGATGTCTTAATGGAAGTTTGTGTGTCTGCTGTCATACTGAGTAGAAATAAGACTTTCTACTCGCACACATAGACAGGGAAATTATTTTTTCAAAAATGAAAGCGGTGCACTTATATCTGCAAACTCACACAGTTTCATGTGAATACTTAAAGGTTAATAAAGCTTAAATGAAAAAAGTATTATAAGCGAGAAAAGTTTCCTTACATAACACACATAATAAGCTGTGTTGTATTTTAAATGCTCTTGTATGCCATAAACAACAATGAAGGAAATGAAAATATATGGCTTACTTCTGGCAGTTTTGGAAAATGTACTTAATTCCACCATTATTATTAATATTTAAATTCATTTTAATCTGTCTCAGGGCAAAGTTACCATTAAGGCACAGCTTAGTGTCTCTTCCTTTTTTTTTTTTTCAACCCTCTCTTTGTGTAAAGCTTTAACCTTCCCTGCCCTTCCTTCTAAAAAAAAAAAAAAAAAAAAATCAGTAAAAGAAAGAGAACAAAAGTAGAAACACATACAAAGAGACTGGTAAAATGACTGTGTAATCGCACCATGTGGCTGTCAGTCGATTTCTCAAATAGGAAATAAAGCAAAGATTGTCTCTTCCATGTCAGCACCATACAAAAACTACACTGAAATTATGACTATATTGTTTACCTCTTTTGTATTCTAGCAGCTTGTGCATCAAATATATAATTTTCTCTGCATGAACTAATGCACAGTGTAAAGAGAAGCAAACTGTCAGGCAGCAGTGATACAGAAACTTACAAGTAGGGATGTCTCTTTTACACTTTTTGCCCCCATTACTGATTCGAATCCTTTAATATCCAGTGTCTGCTAATACTCTGTCCAAGCAATATTTATATTTACCCCATAATCAGTCTAATGAGGGCCAACATAAATATTATAAATGACTATTATTACAGAAAACTATACATTAGATATGACTGACAGCTGAATCACTTATCAACATTGTACTATAAAGTGTTGTATAATGTTTTATATAATGTTCCTGGAGAATTTTTTCTGCTGTGTCCAGTCTGACACAACTTACTTCATATTATATATATTATTTTAGACTAAAACAAAAAGCAGAAGTTAAGCATTTTACAGGTATCATACACCTGGAAAACTAAGCTAAAATTGAAGCAAGTCAAACATTTATTGTTTGGCCCCAAGTAACTTAAATTCAGTCAAATGCTCATTTGAACAGAAACTCTTAGTCTGAAACTGTCTGTTCATATCTCTCTGTGGTGTACATGCTTAAAATGAGCTGTGTTTTAAAAGAAGCACGACAAAAAATTCCTGAAAAAATCAAAAAATAGATTGGAATGAATGTGGATTATCTAGAAATCACCACAATTAAAAAAAAGGTTTGATTGTCCTTATCAAAGCTTTTAAATGCACGCACTTTCCCACTCACACAGACACATTCAAATACCAATTATACAAAAGGCCTTTCCCACTATCTACAAAACAAACATAAGAATCCTCCAACACTCTCTCTCTGTCTTGCACAGACACAAATACACAAACTCACTTGTGCTGGTGAGTACAGAGTCCGGCTGGAGCCGTGAGAGTTGTATGGTCCTTGGTGCGCAGTGGCTGCTGCGTGCCGCATCTTCCTCAGTCCTTCTCCCTTCTCTCCTCTGGTACCTCCCCTCTCCCTTCCTCCTGCTGTGCCTCCGGGCCCTACTCCAGGAGCAGCTAGTCCTTTATCCACCCCCCCACCCCCGCAGCCGGGGGCGCCCATGCAACAGAGGGTGCCCTGGGCCAGCTCCAGCTCAATTTCTGCATCCATCTCCGCCTCCTCTTGGGCCTCCTTGTTGGAGTCGTCCAGGTGCTTCATCAGCACGGCCACCACCACGTTGATGAGCACGAACTGGGCGGTGAGCACGAAGGAGACAAAGTACATGGGCGAGATAAACTGAAGGCTTGGATTGCAGGCATAGTCCACATCGGTGTTGTGGTCTGGTGGGCACTCCCGCAATGTGTCCTGGTGTCATAAAGAAAGATGACAATATCAGCTAATGAAAAACAATTGCATACAAATGAACGGTCAAAGTGACAAAACAGATCAGCCATCATGTGTACCAGATTTTCTGGATAAAATTTTGTGAGCATACGGTGCTTATAACAAAATTACAGAAACATAATAAGATATAGCACACTGAAAACAGCACCCTAAACAAATACCATGCTTATCAAATTTATAAGCATTTTTGCTGAGAGGTGATGACTGTACTTTTTGGGTAATTTATACAGCTGAATTGCTCAAGCAAAACACTAACAATGGAAAACTGCAGGGAAGACAAGTCAGTATCTAAATGGCATGCGACACTGCACCACCACTGCACCAAAATTAAATAAAGTGCATTTTATGTAATAGTAGAATACATCTCTACATCTGTTAACAAGGCATTTTGTATTCATGATTGCATAATCATTATACATTTAATTGTTTTGCTTCAATGCAAGACAACAGGAGGCTTTTTTTTCTTCTGGGGCATTATTCAGTGTTTAACATGCGCACAGTGGAGTTCAGTCAAAGCAGAACAAAAGTGACAAGTGTTTTCTGGAGGAAGTACACATATCTCACCCAGGCTGTGACCACACATAATAATTTTAGCCCTCTGAGCTGAAGCTGGTCTTTTCTATCTAATTTGGCATGACATTTACACACTGTGCTCCTTCACACAACATCTCCCTTTTCTGCCTTCACTCCCTTTTCATCTTATTTCTTTACATATTTTTTTCTTTGCTCATTCAAATCTCAATTTCCCACACTCTCTCTCTCTTTCATTTTTGCTATAATTTTCCCTCTAGAGAGGAGAAAGCATAATTAGTGATCAGTAGTTACCCCTTTCCCTCCCTCTTATTACAGTTGCCGCCTCCTCCTCCTCTTCACCCCACTGCACTTTTACCTGTCTTCCTTTCTCTCATTATTTCCTCTGTTCCCTGTCGTAAGTGTATGGCTAATTACCACTCTGCCTCACCTGTTTTTACTCCACTGAACCATCTAGCTCTCTACCAGCCCAAGTAATCATTTGATTGCTAGAATGACAGAGATTTACTCAAGGATGTAGCATCTGTGGCTGCTGGTTTGCTTTATGGCCCACTAACATCCACACTGCCCGTATCCAGTTTGTGTTTAATGGTCCACGCCCGACACACTTCAGCATAATCTCTATTCCCCTCGCAGCCTAGGTGTGTGGAGGAGTGGTGATAGCTGCTGGTGGTAGTCGATGTGTGTTCAGGGGAAACTGGTGTTTTCTGTGTGTGTGTATACAATGAGGCACAGTCGCTCCCCTGTCCATCTACAGAGAACAACAGAGAATCTGTGTTCCCGGTGCTGAGCAAGCACATTCCTTTTTCATCAGTAAGCATCACTAGAGTGGAAGATTGGACTGATGTGAGAATTAAAGTAAAGTAAAATATCTCGTCTCTGCAAAGACATAGTTTCTGTCTTTTTTTGTTCTTTTGTAACATACAGTGTTGTGATCTGATTTCTTGCCTTAATTGATGGAGTCATTTCATGAACTGAATCATTTAAGTGTGACAAATATGCAAAAAATAGGGGTGGGGGCAAATACTTTTTCACAGCACTGTAAATTCTAAGTTCTATTAGGTTTATTACCCTGTGCACTATAGAATACGCATCAGTCTAAGGCTGTATGCACCATGTTAGAAAGCAAAAATGGGAGCTCTAGCTAAATGGTTGAAACCTTCCAAATACAATATATCTTATTGAGGCCAGTGAGTGCAATTCTGTACCTTCATAATGCCATTCCAGTTGTCGCCCGTGGAGACTTGAAACAAGGTAAGGAAGGCCATGCCAAAGTTCTCAAAAGTAGCGTGACGACTCATACCTTCACATGGATAGTCTTCATTGCAAACTGAGGATGAAAGTAAGAAAGTAGATAGATAAGAAAAGGAAGAAACTTGTGACCAATGCAAAACTACTACATGTCAAAAAGTACATAAATGTGTCATTTTCATTTCTAAGCATCCTGAATGACTGTCCAAACAAGCTAGCTCAGTGCAAACAGTCTGTTAGCAAATCAGTAGCAATGTGAACAAACACTGCATTTCTCTTTGAGCATATATCCCAAGACACTATAATCTTTGGTATAGCCTCAGGAAAAGTGACACTTGTATTTGCCGCTAATCCTTCCTCCTGCCAAGCTCCAATAGGAAGCAATGCTGCCGCTGCAGCACACAAGGGAAATGTGACATTTTGGAAAATATACTGTACAGTATCTTCCAACTTCAATGTGGTTATTTTTGTATCAGACTACTGGAGAGTGGGTTGGTTCCCTAATGGCTGTCTGACTGCAAGAGAGAGAAATGATGAAAGGAAATATAGGATGTGGTGAAAATAAGGAGATTTTCATTAAGACGTTAATGCATCCTCATGCATTCATTTACACAAGCTGAGTTTACTATAACAAGTGCACAAAAACTCTATACCTAGTTTCACCTATTAGGACACATAATGATATCTTGATTTTTAACATCTTAACAGTATAGTGATGGTGCATGGACAATAAGCTCACATGAGCACTGTGATGTAGATGCATATTAAGCTGTAGAAATAGGATGATACACTATGTCAAAGATTCTAAGACTAGGACTGAGAAAGAGAGAAAGTAATCCATTAAGTGTCATAGCAAAATCTGTCCAAAGCTAAAATCCTCTGAAAAATTCTTCTGCAGAACATTCATGGACAGAAATGGTTTTATGTGACATACTTCTTTGTAGCATCACAAATGGATGTCCTGTGCACTCACCAAGTTCTCCAAAAAGCTCTACTCCTAAGGCGGCGTAGATGAAAAACAGCAGCATGAAGAGCAGGCCCAGGTTACCCACCTGCAACACACAAAAAGCTAACAATGCATGCCATAGACCATTTGAAAACATTCTAGCAACAGCAAGGTCTTTCTAAAACAGTATTATGGCAATTTTCTATATTCTGTCTAGGTCATACAGTCAATATTTAATGCAAATGGCTTTGACACATAACTGCAAAATCAATAAGAAACAAACTCTTTAGACTTGCTTTGCTTGCTTAAAAGCCAAGCAGAATTCAACCACAGTATATATTAGTGCAAGGTCAGTCATCTTGAAACCACTCTATGTATATAAAATGCTATGCTATCGAAGATAGAGGAATTTTAAATATGAAAATTTTGTATGGTACTTTGAGAGAGAACTATTCATTTTTTGTTAAACACTGCTATTGAACATAGAATATCAATAAGAAATATGACACAATGAGTAATGATTGTGCAAGACAGTGGTTGTAAAGGACTTGTTTCTAGGTACTCCCACATCACCAGTTGTAAACCATAGCACCATATCTTTAGAGACCCAACCTCAGGTGCTGTTTGGGGTTTTGGGACTCGGCTTAGTTCCACGAAACAGTCTTCTGTTACCACAACCTAACCACATTTAATGATGATGGTGTATGGTTACACTTGAGAGTAAAATATTTTATTTTACTGAGATAATTGTGGTAGAGGTTTTTAAACTCCATTTAAAACTACTACTACTCGAAAAGCTTTCAGTAAAAATTAGCCAAGTCATATTTCATAATCAGATTTCAAACCTAGCCAAAGAAAATGTTTTAGGTAGAATTGAAATGATTAAAATCTAATTAGATTCCTTC
>JAUBNQ010000027.1:15792070-15809093 GCA_032353495.1 Ctenopoma kingsleyae
CTTAAAATGGCTCAGATTACAATAAAGACAGTCTCATAAATGGAAAAAGCACACTGTATTTATATTTTCCTTCTTTATATATTTATTACAAACTGTGTGTGCACAAACTGAGGTTGAAGAAGATATATTATTATAATTATTGCTGTACCAGCTGTTGGTAAACATCAACAATAGAAACCTATGTACATGCAGTGCTTTGTTCATACCTAAGGGGGCGCAAAGTTCTGAGCAGCCTGAGTACTCGAAGCACACCAAGGATTTTGGCCCCACCAGCCATGGACACAACAATGTCAATCAAAGACACAAACACCAGGAAGCCATCCAGAATATTCCAACTACTTCGCAGATAAGCCTGTTCACCCATATAAAGCCCCATAGAAACCACCTGAAGATGAAAGAAAAACTGGGGTGAAGCAGAATATCAAAACATGGACTACATTTGCTATACGACTAATTCAACAATTTCACGGATATCTGTAAAACGTTTCTGAAAACAAACATGTATCACAGTTATAAACAAGGTGAAATGTAAAGAGCCAGAAATGAGAAATGAACAACAGACATGAAATCACCAGCAGGTGTAGGACAAAAGACTGTGTGTAACATGTCTTGTTAGTGTCAACCAACAAGACATGTTATAAATAGGATCAAACACACACATGCAGACACACAGGCCCAAAAAATACTGCTGGGAGTTCAACAGTGAGAGATGGATGTTGTGCAGGCATTGTATACATATGTGCACAGCTTGATTCCGTGTTTGGCTATGCAACAGTGGGAACATTGCACCTGCAACAAACAATCTGCAACTGACATTTGAAGCTGTTTGCCAAGATTCCAGTAAAGTTTCAGAGGAACTGCAGGGGTTTGAGTGCAAACATGTTGAGATGGTTCATAGATCAGTGTCTGGCAAGCATTGTAGGTCTGAATGCCAAAATGTATGCTCAACAATTTCAAGAACATTTTGAGTACATAACTTTCCAGTACTATTGTTATATATTTATATGTAATCTAGTACTTTACATTAAGAAATAGCATGAAAAATAGCATTCAATTATATAATTATTAGACTAAAAATAGATGAATGCTGTACAAACTAATACATACAGAAAGTATGGCGATATGCAGGTTCAGACAGACAAACAAGACATGTACGCTTGACCAGAGGGTTGACAAGTCCGTGATTAATCAATAATTCATCGTGGAAGTACATAATTGATAGCCCACATAGTTCTGAAAATAAGATCATTATGATCCTGTCCAAAATAGAATTCAGTGTTGTCCGTTATCAGTCTCAGTTATGGTAACATTGGTATAATTGTCTTTTTTAACAGTGTTTTATAGTATGTCTATGTGTGTGTGTGTGCATATGAGTACATCTACATGTGTGTGTGTGTGATAATGTGTATGATTATATACTGTATATATGGTTAAATGTATAGTGTTGTCATTTTTGCTGGACTACGAGACTGTAATAAAGTATCCTATCCTATCCTATCCATCGTATCATCTCTCACAAAACTGAAACTTTTATTCTTGTGGCACCACGTTACTTTTGCCTGCTATATCACCTCACTTGCAAGTGACTATGGATAAGAGCATCTGCCAAATAACTGAATGTAAATGTAGTGATTCTAAGGAAGTGGAAACACTGACTAAAAAAAGAAGCAGTCAACATCAGAGAGGGCAGGATGATGCAGAGAGTGCGGGGGAGTGCTGGACATGGACCGCATCCATAAGAGAGGACTATCCACTAATTAATGACAATGCTTAATTGCGCTATTCTCCAAAGTAACATGGGGATTGCCAAGAAAGAAGGGGAGGGAACGGGCTGGGCTATGGGAGCACTGAGGCAAAGTTGATTCAGTAAGAGAGAAAAACAGGGAGACACAAGAGAATGCAGACATTAAAAAAGATGTCTCTGTGTAGGGCCTGCAAACATTACATCCAGGACTTACTGAATGTAATAGAGAGACAGGTTGTAAAATGTTACCTTGAGTGTCATCTCGCCCACAAAGATGGCAGTAAAAATGTAGTTGGAGATGGTGAGAAAGACTCTTTCCTGGATCAGAGAAGAGAGAGAGACACATTTATAGTCAGAAAGAGGAGTTTGGGCAATTAGGGATACTAAAACCATACTTAATGCACTTTTCAGATAAAAAAAATAGAATTAATCCTTGGAGAATACAAAAAGCTGCAACACAAACTATGAACTGGCGCAGTAGCTCCTAACATGCACACAAAAACACACAATGTACGATTTACCAAGCTGCCCTGTAGTATTTTGGGCCTCTCCAGAGCTACTGTGATGCAGTTGGAGAAGATGAAGGCCAGCACCACATAGTCAAACAGCTTATGGGCTATGATGGACTGACAGATCTGTCTGAACCTGGAGTAAGATGAGAGGAGAGGAGGTATGGATTAAAGCAAACAGAGAAGGTCAAACAAGCACTATCACTGTTATTAAACTAAAATGAGTCTGACAAAACAACACTGTAGGAATAAGGTCACTGCCCAAATAAAATGTAAACTCTTCTTCCATCTAAACAGAATGGGAGCCAAGTTATTTGACAGTGTATGGGAACACACATCTTGGGAATCAAAGTGCCTCATTCAGCCCTTGTTTACATTGCTCCTAATTTAAAACAAATTACATTAACGACTCTCTCAGAAGCACTACACTCCAGAGTATAGTGTTGTGTTGGGAGAGCAGAATTGAGAGAAACAAAGAGAGAGGGGGGAGGTAGAGAGAGAGCAAGAAATTGGACATATAAATACTGAATATGCATTTCAAAACTTAGCATGTGACACTGTGTACTGCCAAAAAGCAATTAAATATCTCTACTGCACTGTTTATTGGACTGGATGAAAGGAAAAAGAATGAATCAACGAGGAGATGGACTGAATTTATTCTAAACTATTTTCGAACACACACTGAGATGTCTGAATGGCTTTTATTTAAATACCTGACTGTGTCTATTCAAACCTTTCCTCTGCAGACTGTAACACATCACTACAAGGTAATGCAAGATTTAATGAATTGCCTATGGTATTAAATTTACCCCTAAGGCATGTTTGTTGCTCTTTAACAGGAGGGGAGAATCCAGAAAATATCGCTACATTATTTACAAGGTGGCAATCAATACTCTTAATGTAGTCCCTCTCTGTGGAAGCTTGGCAACCTGTCCATCCCACTGATGAGCTGCAGAACAAAACCTTCCCACCCATCCTTGATATTGTTTTAGTGGCCAGCCAACATTGAAACAGCACACATTTTGAATCAACACATTATTAAGCAGACAATTACTCCAGTACTAAATGCACTGGGTAAAACTGATAATAAAAAGGAAAACGAAAAAGGGGCAAGGGATAATCGACACTAACTTGTTCTGTGGCGAGAACAGGAAAACAGACCAATCCTCTCTGGTCTCACACCAATCTGGTCTGTACGCTTCTAACATCTTCTGGATGCGGAAGCACAAACTCTGCAACAAATACACATATTAACACACGTCACTGCATGCACACACACACAAACAAACAGAGCCTGTACATCATGCACAATACAAACACAAAAAGACACAAACCGTCTAGTTAGACTACTCACTTAAATTATTTACTAAAGTGAAACACTCCTATAGAAACAGCTCAGAGCATCCTCCAACATTACCATCTGTATAGCTCTCTCCCCTGCTGTCTAAATAGTCCTTTCTAATTAACCTTGTTTCTCTCGTACACAGACTTGTTTACAATGAAAACAATGGGACTCCCATGAGGCCCAGGTGATAAGGAGAGCACGCTTTATACAAAGTACTTGAAAATCCTACACAAGAGAGGAGATTATTGCATATGTAAACTCTTGTACTTAAACACAAAAGCTAATGGTTTGGTTACTGAGGACTCATAAGGGTAGAGTGTGTTTCTTTTCTCTTTTTTGACTTAATTCCACAGATGCAAATAAGCATCTGTGGAATTAGTATCATAGGAAACACATACAGTGTGACTGAATAACCTCACCCCCCAGCTTTTCCTAATTCTATTACTGTTTAATTCCCTGTCTCCCACACATACCCACATAATAGTGACCTACATATTCAATATCATCGTCCAGGTCCTCCCGCTCCTTGCTGCGTGCATTAACCTGGGGAAAGACATCAGCCATCAGCTGACTATGAGGATTCCTCTCTGCTGCTTGCTCAGTCTGGTGTCTAGGAGGGGCCTGGAGAAGCTGCGACAGGGGAGTCTTCCCATTACAGTCTTGATGCACCCCTCTTAAGCTACCCAGACTGTGAAGTCCACCATCACCACCTCCACTAATTACCATGCCCCCAGAGAAGCTCTTCTTTCTGTTGTGAGGATGGAGAGTCACAGGGGGCAGTGGGTGGTGTGGCAACAAGGGAGAGTGCTGGGTTCCAGGGACTTGCAGCAAGTGAGGCAGCTCTAGTGACAGAGCTCTGCGGTCCCGCCTCGGTACAAAATGGCCTGGAAGAATAGGATGGGGAAGCTGAAGAGAGTGGTGAGCAATGGCAGGAGGGGAGAGAAGAGACTCCTCCTCATCTGGCTGGGCATGATGGAGGTGGCGGTGTGGGGATGAAGAGGCACGGGGACCCCGAATACGAAGGCTTCCTCCAATCACTCCTCCCAGACCCCCCAGGCCATAGCCATAGAATGGCCTTGAAGAGGTGGGGGTGAAGGCTGGACTACCGGAGGGAGATGAAGAGGAGCAGGGGTGCCCTCCTCCTAAGCTGTTCCAGCTGGAACGACGGGCCCACAAAGCCTGAGGCTGGGGAGGCAGTGGACGGCCCCAGTTGTGGTAACTCCGACCTGGATACTGAGAGAGGTTTCTTCATTCACATGTAAATCTGATTCATATTTCATCATCTTTGGCAGTCAGGACTGCTAACAAAATGAACTGATCAGACATAATCTATGTGTGTGGCACAACAAATTTCAGCCATAGCAAACACGACTACTTGTCACCCTTAAGTCTTTCAGATCAAACATATTTAAATATTCTAAGTGCGACAAACACACAAAAAATAGGAAATCGGGAAGGGGCAAACACTTTTTCACACCACTGTACATTTTCACAACACTGTATGTATTTTTTTCAAAGTTTCTCGTTACCCTCTGTTCCAGGTTGGCCTTGCCAAGAGAAATAACACTGTTCTTCCTGGAGCTGAGAGTCAAGGTCAACCTCTCTCCTGAAAACAGACCAGCAGACAGCGGGGACAAGTCTAGGTGCCCATTAGGGGTCAGTGTACAGATCTTTGGGTCTGTAGTAAAGAAGAAGTGGAGAGACAAATATAAGAGAGTAACGATGAAATGTAAGAAACACGAGACTTAAGATGTATGTGTGTGGAGTTAAAGAAATAGTTAAAGAAAGAAAGAGCATTTAAATAGCAATTCTTTCCTTCAGTGGCTTCTTCGCTGTTGTTGTCATGCACATGCACATCATAAACATCCTAAAACAATGTCACTGTCAGCTTGGAGAGGCAGAGAAAGGTTTCATTCATACAAATTAACATTACAGGAACCAGACAGGCGCTCATAATTGTAAAACAAGAGGAATATCTTCCACTGTTTTGTCCCCTCTTAAACATATTTTTGGTGAAACAGGTCTCAAGGAACATTAAGATTTCATTCAGGTAAACTGACATTTGAAAGGTAGATTTAGGCTCAGGAAACTGAACAGAAATAGCTAGAGGCCTCCTCATTATGTTGCTAAATACTATTCTATACTGCATGATGCACTGGCCGGTTCTTAGTAAGTTTACATTTGCTATGCATAGAGGGTGAAGAGTAGATGGAGAAGTGGTATCGGGCATGCATTATTTAGAGTTTATTCAGCTTACATTTCAGACTGGACATAATAAATCACCTGATAACTTTATGGAGCGCTGAACTGTTACAAGATCAGTTGCATGTTGCCTGGGTTTGTCAAGGTACTGGTGTGAAATACTGATAAATCTAGCTATATTCTCATAGAAATGCATGCTTTAGACGCAAGATAAGAGATAAAGGTAGTTGATACCGTGTGTAGATAATCAGACATTTTTGTTTAAAATGGGAAGCTGTAAATTATTGTAAATGTAAAATAGTAAGTACACATCAACACTGTACACATTATTTCCATTCAGAGAAGTAGTCATCATTTCAGAGGTGAGAAGAAAATCTGTTATTATACAAAACATGCAGTACAGCTCCTACAGGCCTTTAATACCTGAGAGATGCAGAGAGTCTTTCTGCTTATCATTCTCCTCAAAATTACAAGATGACCTGTCATCATCCGAGTAAGAGCGGTTTGCATCTCCCTGTGTTGGGAACGGAGCCAAGAGAGACGAGAAGGAGACATGATAGTGAAGGTGGGGTCAGAGAGCTCAATAGAGAGTGGGAGAAAGAGTAAAAAGTCTATAAATAATGATTAATCACAAGTCAGTTTAGACAGAAACTATCAATCTTTAGCCACTGCCTTACAATCCTATCTTTCACTACTATCAGCTATTTTCAAATAGCTGTTTTACTTTGTCAAATGTACAGTAAATTTATAATTCTGTCTGAATACTCTGCATTAATTCACTACTACTACTACTACACTATTCTTGTAGTTCTTTACACTGGTAAAGGATTATAATATGTTTATATAACTACAGTAAATATTTGACTGCATCATGTGAGAAAAAGCAGGAAAATATGATTGGCTTGTTTGATTTTATTAATTTGTCTTTTGCAAGTGGACAACACCCAACACCCAAAACAAATGCCCTACCTCAGCTTGGAAGCCCTCAACCAAGATGGCAACCAGTAAATTGAAGAGCACATAGTTTCCAAATGTCATAAGAGCCACAAAATAGAGGGCAGCACAGGGTGAGGTCGAGGCCATGCCATTGTACAGCACCATGTTCCAGTCCTCCTGAGTGAGAATCTACAGCATATATACACAAAGAGTAAAGCTGGAATACACACACATACAGTCACAGCTAAAAGGTACAAGAAGTTAAACTATAGATAATGTGAAACCAATGTGTGTAAAAGTGTGTGGATGACCTGAAAGACAGTGACAATGGCCCAGAGCAGGGAGTCAAAGTTCTTCCTGTCAGGCACGGTGTCTCCTGCTTCTGTCTTCAGGCTAAACTTACAACCAAATATGTGCATCCCAAGGATACTGCAAAACAAGACAAAACTAATATTTCAGCCGCACATGCCGCCAAATAAAAATAATGTAGAGCATTTAGGTCCTATGTTTATGAAACTTGCAGACAATATAAAGGATTACAGAATACATACAAATAACATAACAGAATTATCATTCAGTGAGCCTTATATGGTTTTGTTCATATTCTCATTCATTGCTTTTTTCATTACAGAAAGGTTTTAAGTCTTAGCTGGCACTGTACATAACTAGTCCCTAAATGCTAGAGGGGCAAGATATATGGGACAAATGGCACTTGCTCAGAATAGCATTATCTGGCTAAAAGCTCTGATGTCATCTGTCTTGGCACACTTATCCTTGACTGCTTTACTGCAGTGGTAAAAAAAAAAAAAAAAGCTGGTTGCCTGGTATGCATACACACAAGATCGTAAACACACGTGTACACATAAAGATAAAGTAGCAAAAAATGATTATGCTTTCTTTTAATGCCAACAGAGGTGGAACTGGGAGAAAACCGTGCAGGAGGGTAGTTGTGAGTTGTGCATGTGTCTTCAGGTTAGCAAGAGAAAATATTAGGCTGACTGATCAAGTTACTACTACTCATCTAGATACAATGTACATGCTGTATTGCATTTTAACTATTAAATATAATGAAGACATTATTGAAAAATATGACAACTCACCATCTCGCAAGGTAAAGACAAAGCTTTGCTAATGTTCTACTGACCATTTTTACAGGCAAAACTGAGGATATTCATGTCAAATTATAAATTAAATCAATTTATCACTGCGCTGTCAGAATTTGAGATCAGTCTCTATCAGTTCTATAGCTACAGTTTGCAGTTATCATTGTCCATTGGCCTAAGGCTTATCCTTCTAATTTAATGGAGATTAAAATATAGTCAAATATACTGCTGACAAATACATTTTGGTACACATAACCTTCACAGTAGATGTAATGCTGAAGAAGGAGGCAGGTCAAAAAGAAAAGCCCTGACACAGCTGAAACAAGGTTTTGATAGAAGTCCAATAATTGATTATTGGAGTTAATCCTAGTATTTTGCACAAATTGTGTTTAGCTACTGTATGGCAGCCTGCCCCTTGCTCCAATACTCCACTTCATCTTAGTCTGCAGGACTTTTATTTTGTAATTAAAGGTTTGGAAGGGCAACAAAGCAAACTGTCTTAAAAGATCAGCACAGCACTGCACAGTGCACATATACAGTATACATTGGCAGATATAATGTACACACAGATCCAGAACTCTGTTCTACTCCACATATTATTTAAACATTCCTACCCCGGTTATGTCTTAGTAATGTCTTTTTGTCTCTTGATTTATTCTAGGTGAATGCATGGCACTCTGTCATGTGTTACCTAAAGATGAAGATGAAGAGCATGAGCAGCATACAGAAAGTGGCCACATTGTCCATTGTCTTCATCAGCACTACCAGCTGACGTCTCAGTGCTGGCATAAACCTCACCAGCTTAATGACCCTCAGCAGCCTGAAAGTCCTCAGCACTGACAGACCGCCATCTGACTGGCCAATGATCTCACACACGCTAGGGTGAGATATAGAGAAAGGGAGAAGTTGTAAAATGTAGAGAAATCATAAGGTAGAGAGAAATGTAGAGATGAAGTTAAAAAAAAAAATCAAGTCAGGAGAAAGAAAAAAACTAGATAAGTGAACAGGATTACACTACTGAAAATAAAAACACACTAGAGCTCATTTGTAAGAAATTCTGATTATGTATGACCACACATAACAGCTACATTTCACATACTTCATCACCATAGTGCTAGACTGTTCCTATATTTATCACATAAAATGAGTAGTGTACTTAAATGTAAAGCTCCATGGGGAATACACCAAAAAGATAAAAACCTGGTTGGAACAGCTATTTGAATTACTTCCTGGAAATGAAATAACATCTGGAAACTAGTTTGCATTTAAGCTACACATTTTTCATAAGCTCTTTATTTATTAGAAAATATTGCCATATTCCTGTTTCTATAATGTGAAGGTCTGTGAAGGTAAACAGGATATCTCCGGGTTTTAGATTACTGCAAACAGACATCTGAAATTGTCACACTGGGAAACTATAATGGAGCTTTTCCATTTTATGGATGGTGTTTAAATATTATTTCTCATTTATAAAATTTTAGTTAGTTAATTTTACTAACTGACAATGATTTTGCAGAATGCAGACCTTATGATGACAATTATTCCATCAAAGATGTTATATGGGTTCCTCAGATACTCAAAAAAGCCAAAAGCAGTCAGTTTTAGGATCATCTCCAGCGTGAACATGCTGGTGAAGACGATGTTGCAGATCTCCAGGACATTGGTCAACTCCTCAGGCTGGGATGAAAACAGGAACAGAAAAACTAAATTAAAAGAACAAGACGTGGAAGTGGGTGTAGACAAAAGATAAAAAGAGGTTAGGGTTAAGTTGCAAGCATTCCAAGTTAAAAACAGCAATGACAGACAAAGAGATAAAAACACAGTTGATATTAAACCACTGTTTTGAAATCACAGCTGCCACAACAAAAGATGCAGGAGCCACTGTGAAAAACAATTGTATACACATTACATTTCTCCGCCTGTGCTGAAGATGCTGTCAGTCAAACTGTCAGTCACTTGAAAAAAAGAATGCTCCCATACCTGCCAAATAAAATTAAAACACACCTTATCTTAGATAGGCAACAAACAGAGGGGAATGGATGAAACTGAACAACAGGGGTGTTTTTGGCACAGCTATTTAAGTAAAAAATAGAAAATATAAACAGTAAAATGAAATGTAGTGAAGAGTGGGTATTGTCTGTGTTCCGCATACCATCAAACAGTCACAAGAGGACAGCGTGTTATCTGGAATTGGCAAAGAAATGCATATATACGCAAACTGCACACACAAGACACAAGTGCGCACAAACATGCCCAGTCAGTCCTGGGTTCATTTACATTTGTATGTACGTGCACAATAAGACTGGCTTTATCGAAGTATACTGTGTGTGAGTGTGACTGTGTGCTACAGTACGCACGATATGGATCAGATGCCTTTTCTGATACCCCCTGTGAATTCTAGTTTCAAAGCCAGCAGAGAAATAGCCAGCTAGCCCTGCCAAAGTTAGCAAACCATGTCAGAGAAAAACACATTCAGCGCTTCACTCCCCTAATCCGCTTTTTCTCCAAATCTATCTCCAACCTCCTAGTTCTCCATCCCTTTTTCTTTCTCTTTCTGAGTCTCATTATCAGGCAGGCTCATCTCTCCCAGATCAATATCCTCCTGTCGATCAGAGGGGGAAGGAATAGAAGCTGGCTGAAGGAGAAGGAAAAAAGGAGAACGCAGCGTGATTGTCTGGGAGAAGATGATCACATAATGAAGAAAAGGTGATGAGAAAACAGAGGTGAAGAAAACCAAGATGATAAAAGGGATAGAAGGAAAAATCTCATGAGTTCAGTGTTTTAGTCCAGAAAGCCACTACTGAGAATCATTTGAGCTTGGTTCAAACTGGACCAATCAATGGAGTACAGACTGGTTTAAACAAGGGCTAATACAACTACTAGGTGAGATATATTAGGGAATAGGGAATGTCGGGATGAATATGCACATATTCCCAGACACAGACAAGTTTTATCATCATAGTTAGCTCCAACTTCGACCTATATGTAGAACTCTCTCACTAGTCCAAAGTACAAACACAGAAAGAAATTACTATTGACAGAACCATCACATTCTTTGACATCACAGTTTAACTCAGACAAAATACCATTATTCCTCCCTCTCCCTCCTTTCTGCCCCATTAACTTTGACTCGCCAACCATCTCTCTCATGTTCCCATGCCTGTGTTCTCCCATGTCACTTTCCACCTCTGCCTTTATTATCCATTTTCTGAATAATATCTCATATTTTTTCCAACCATACAAATACGCTCTCTCCATTTCCCTCTTGAAATGTGCCGCCAGTCAGTGTGTGAATGTTGCTGGAATATGAATGAATGGACTACAACATCCCAGTCTGAATTCCAATGAATCAATTTCTTTTCCACGCTGAGATATCCAGACATGAACACATATAATATGAATGCAAATAAACAGCTGGTCTTTGTGTAACATAATTTTAAAGGAATTAGAGAGGAATAATCCAACAGAAATATGAAAAAAAATAATCACTGAAAGTATTTTTTGATGCAAACTTTTAAACAGGGTGTCGTGCAGAACTGTGTTGAGTCAGTTTATGTGGGAGAAGTACATCAGTTTCAGTATTTCTGTTTAAGAATAAAATTGCATGAGGAAAGATTTTTCTACTGCAAAGCAAAAACACATGTATCACTGCTTCTGTGTCAGCCTGTGGAAACTGTGGAGGGAGAAGGAAAGTGTCTGCAAGTACGTGCATGAAAATATGTATGTGCATCTCTGCATCCACACCTACGTTGGAACACAGACACATACTGTACACTCACACACAGAATAATACAGGGAATTGAGCTGAAAACTGCTGTGTAACCAGCATCTGCCTCACTCTTCCCCTCACACTCATCTCCTCCTTTTCCTTTCCCCCACAATCCACGTTTATTTTTAGAGTCTTCAGAGATGAGAGAAAGCAACTACTCTGTACGCTGTCAAATAGTGAGTGGGTGGATATGAGGGGGAAAGAGAACGAGAGAGAGAGAGAAGTGGGGAGAAGGAGGTTAAAACTCAAGGAGATAAAAAAAGAGCCAGAGAATAGATGAGACACTTGGGGCAGAAAGAGGGAAGACAGGGAGAAACAAAGGAACAAGTGGTAGAACATATAAAGGAAAGGTGCACAGAAGGATTTAGAGGAAAATTAAAGAGGAAAAGGTGAAAGTAAAATTACCAAGGGAGAGGGTATAAGCAAAAGACAGAAAACAGTGTGCAGAGAAAACAGAATGGCATGAGCTTAGAGAGAGAAATAATGGGAAAAGAAAAAAGCTGTTTTATGTAACAGCTTGTGAGTGTATGCGCCTGCATGTGTTCCTGTTCGCTATTGGTTTATGTGTATGCACACACTGCGCACAAATGAGTGCGTGTGTGTGTGTGTGCTTGTATGTGTTTGCATGCCTGCATGCTTGGCAGGCTTCTCTCACGTTCGCTCTCAGACACCTGCCTTGTCTGCCTCTGAGGAGCCTGGCCAATGTTAAAAGCCAGCTCAGTTTTGTCTACCGCTAGGCTAAATGTTTACACCTCTGTCAGGAAACTGCATGGAAGTGATGTTCCACTCCCACACTCATCCCTGAATGTCATCTGCTATTATGATATTTCTAGCAGCAATACTTCATCACCAGTGATAATGGTTTATCTGCTGAGGCTGTGGTGATTTGTGAGAGTGAAGGGGAGAGAGAAATGATTATGTTAACACAATCTATTAACACTTGCCATTAATCCTTGACTAAGTACCTCAGTCAATGATTAATGGAAATGCATTGGTGGTTCCTACAGACCACTATATTTACAAGTTTCAAAAGTATTTTCTATATAACCAGTTAGGAAGGTACACGTGTGAAAATTTCCAACAGTATTTTCATCAACAGAATAATACTTTACTACTATGCTCACAACTAACTCCTCTTTTTACAGAATTATTTTTATTTTTTGATTAATTGATGACAATTCTACTGTACTTCTACCTTACTTTTCTTTCTAGATATTAGAGAGCCTAATGTCAATGAAACTGAAATCAAGAGGATCGCAGTGTCTAAATCACAATCCTTAAGGTTAAACAGGGAAGAAGTCAAAATTAAGTTTTTAAAAAAGTAAGAAATTTGACCAAATATATATCACTAAATAAAAAATACAAATAAATTTTAAGCTTTAAGTTAAAATGGCACATTATCAATGCATGAACAACATTAATCATGATGTTTGTGACAGTGTTGATCATAACTTACCTGGTTATGATGCTCAATGCCCATACTGATGGTGTTGATAAGAATAGCGATCATAATACCCCTGCTGAAGTACTTGCTCTCCACAATGCCCCAAAGTTTCCTCCTCATATCATTCCAAATGTCCCTACATTGTCCAAAGCATGTTCTCCTCCTCTTCCTCTCCCCATCTGCCCTCTCTTCTAAGTGGTTCTCCTCCTTGCCTGTCTCTTTCACAGAATTCTCCTCATCTTCCTCCCCGTCTCCCACAGCCCTTGCCCCTTCTCTTAGTGACAATTCACATATAGGGCAGTCTTCTGGATTTTGAGGTACAGACAGACTGATTGAGTTGGACAATGGCTCAAAGCTATGATCTTGCTTGCTTTGGTGTGGACAGTGTGTTGCTAGGGAGATGCAGAGATAGAAGTACAAAAGAATTAGAGTCTATGGACTATGTACTTTCATTTCAGATTGAGTGGTTTTTAAATACAGAATATACAAGACTGCAGGATTGTCAAGCAGGTTGAATACATCTGTTTTTATAACACTTTCTGTGACCAAAGAAGACAATTCCAACAATAATTTTGTGCATTTCATTTTGACATGGTCAAGAGGAAACCATCTTAAAAGCACATACAGAACCAGCTGTATTTGTAGTCAGGTGCGTCTGTTGCCAGGCTTTCTTTAATTTGCAATCCAGCATCCAGGTGTTCCTAGTGTTTTTTTTCATATCCATATTCAGCCCTCACTGCAACAATGAGTCAATGTGGCATGAATAAGACATGTCATTGTATGTGGCCTTCATACTCACATCTTGGGTGCCTCGAATGATGCCGCTCTCCACTGACATTCCCTCCACCACTCCGCCTGTTAGCCCTGCCTCCACCAGCCGGCGGGGGCTTGCCCCTCAGCGTGTAGTAGAGAGCTGCTGATCTCCTCTTAGCCTTGCGGAGGACATGGCAGACGAGCTGAAAGATTTCCTCATAGCAATCTCCCGGCTCAGTCATGCTGGCCAGGGTAGAGGAAGACAGGCACTGTGCCCTTTGCTCCTGCATCAGTTGGTGTTCCCGCTGTTTGGTCTCTGAAAACTGTGTGGCTATAACCACGAGGCACAGGTTGATCATGAAGAATGAACCAATCTGGATGGATGTGGAACAAAGAGTGAGAGTTAGACTGTTTATGAATATAAAACTTTGTGGTTGAGTTAAGGAGATTCAGGAAATCAGATTAGCTTCTGACATACATAGACTTGTTCTGCGGAAAAGGAATGAGTAAGGAGTTCAAGATTTGAATTTGAAAACGTAATCTTAAATTATCAGCATACGGTTGAAGTAGATGACGCTCATTGAAGAAACAAGAACTATGTGAAAAACGGTGATGTTCTGTGGTAAATACAGATTTGTTACTCCATCAAGCTCACACACTTGCAGATTCTAATAATGTGTGCCAATGCCCCTGTGGAAATGTTAGCACACATGCTAAAGGTCTCTGAGGGTTGGCTTCCCACCAAACCAAGGCTGACTGGAGCAGACAGACAGAGCAAACACATGCCCAAAGCACAGTTAAGCATGTGGCTATCTTTCTCTCCCTCATCTTGTTCACTCGCTGACTTAACTTTTCCTTCCACTTCTACTCCAGCTCAACATCCTTCTTTATTTTTCTATTGTCCATGGTCCACATCACGTCACAAGAATATTTCCTCACTAATCAGTCTCTCTCTACATTTCTCATCTTTGTAAAAGGTTGGGGGGACATTTGCCGAGAAAAGATGGGGTGTATTGTGAATAGTACGTTGGCTGTAGTGGCAGTAATGGGAACCGCTAAAGGAGTGTTAAAATGGCTTTTATTGGACTAATCAGAGCTGCTGATGGAACAATGAATACATCAACATTGACTAATGCTTAACATCTCAGAGACTGAACTGTGAAAAAGTATTTGCCCTCTTCCTAAGGGTTTTTTTTGACACATTTGTCACACTTAAATGATTCTGATCATTAAACAGATTTTAATATTACACAAAGACATAAGTATAGTAAATACAAAATGCAATTTTTAAATGATGTTAATTTATTATGGGAAAAAGCTATCCTGACTGGCCCTATGTGAAAAAGTAATTGCCCCACTCATGGAGAAAACAGTGGTGAACCATCTCAGGTACCAAAATTACTCCAAGAGTACAACAACGACTCATCCATGAGGTCATAAAAGAACCCAGAACAACATCTAAAGAACTGCAGGCCTCACTTGCCTCATATGGTTAGTGTTCATGACTCAACAATAAAGAAGAAAAGAGAGAGAAAAAATGGGAGAGTTCCAAAGCAGAAGCCACTGCTGACCAAACAAACACAAAGGCTCATATCACATTTGCCAAAGAAATATCTCAATTATCCCTAAGACTTCTAGGCAAACATTCTGTATACACCGATGATACAAAAGTTTAACTTTTAGGAAGGTGTGCATCCAGTTTGAGCTAACGTAAAACTAACACAGCATTTAATAAAAAGAACATCAACAATTTGACAACTGCCAAATATGGTGGTGGTAGTGTGATGGTCTGGGGCTGCTTTGCAGCTTAAAAAAAAGGTTTTGGAGTGGCTGTTCATGCTCAAAACCCTTCAATGTGGCTGAATTAAAACAATTCTGCAAAGAAGAGTGGGCAAAGAATCATCCACAGTGATGTGAAAGACTCATTTGAATTGCCAGTTATCTCAAACGTTTGATTGCAGTTGTTGCCGCAAAGGGTGGCACAACCAGTTATTAGGTTTAGGGAGCAATTACTTTTTCCAAATGGGGCTAGGTTTGGACAGTTTTTTTCCTTAATAAATGAGATTATCATTTAAAAAACTGCATTTTGTATAAACATGTGTTATCTTAGTGTAATATTAAAATTTGTTTGATGATTTGAATAGCTTAAGTGTGACAAAATATGCAAATAAAAAAAAGTCAGGAGGGGGTCAAATACTTGTTTACAGTACTAGAAAACTCTGTGACAGACACATATTGAGAACACACAGACATCCATATACCTATATCTACAAGACCAAAATATTTGGACTATGAACATTCAATAAAACATTTACACATATAAAAAAAAACAAAAAACTTAATGACCTTACACCTATGGGCTTTCATCCGCAGTGATCAAAGATGCATGGCAAGGTGAAGGAAAAAGACACGAAGCTGAGAGGAATGAAAAATAAGAGACTCCTGACTCACTCCAGGAGTCAGGGAGAGAAAGCATAGATGGGAGGTGTGTGTATGGAGATAGGGAGGAGAGATGCCCATCTGTGGCCTATGGGTCAAAGCGGGTCTGCAGGTGTGTGGTCTTTGATTTCCCTCCAGGCTTGCATCTGTGTCTATCTATTCTGTGTTTCTGATCAGTAGACAGCTTTACGCATAAACAGAGAGGACAGCCCAATATCACGCTTTCAGATGATGAGTGCATTATGCATGCAGGCAAACATTCACAAAACCATGTGTTATCACACTCTCTGACACACAAATTAAGATGACAGACTAAGCTTACAACTGCCTAAATGTGTCTATGTGCTTCTATGTAGTAGTTGCCACATACAGTTATGTGAATATTTTCTCCTTTATGAAATACAGAAACACACACACACACACACACACCTAATAACTACCCTCTTGGTAGCACTTAGGTCTAAGATACTTTAATCCATTTACTCACTCTTCTATGTGACACCAATATAGATGCTTAGATTGCACACTTGACAATTTATCAAGTATCAGATACAGTAGAGATACAGAGACAGAGATGGGACTCTGAGATTGACACTATGGAGGTCAAAATTCTTTCTCTCGGTTTTATATCCGAGGACACACACTTACAGGATCAATGAACAAGCTTTAAAGAATAGGACACTGCAACCTAATACACACACACACACAGATAAAGAATTAGACAAGCTGATCCAACTCATCCACAGAGACAGAGGAGAAATGACTACAAAAGAAAAAAA
>JAUBNQ010000027.1:15815374-15840123 GCA_032353495.1 Ctenopoma kingsleyae
AAAGCCATGAAATCAGACTCCTGAATACTGTACCAGTGAATGTCACACAGACACAGTTGGTGATGCTATCATGCAGGATCATGAATATTGATACATGCAGCTGGAATCTAATCATGTTCTTAATTGCAAACTGGGAAAAAGTGTAATAGTTCTGTTGCATTTTAGCTTGAAAGAAAGCTGGGCAGATGAAAAAAAATAAAATAAAAAAAATCCATCAACTGCGTTGAAAATAAAGGCTCAAAAAGTACAACTTCAATACAACTAAGGTAATCTCATATGTGACCACTGAAACAAAAGTCTGCGCTGCGACAAAAAATATTAAAAATAATTTCGAATTAAGGCTACTTGCATTAACAATGTTTCAAAATGACCTTTTTGTCTACTGCAATATGGCTCCTCATAAGGAATTGAGCAATTAGGGTACAAGAGCACCTGTAGGCTACTGAACATGAGAAACACAGCTGCAACAGTCGGTAGTTATGGCAAGAACCATGCTACTAACAAGCTAAGCGAGGAGTAGTAGTCCTTAAAAAAGGTGACGCCAAGCACAAACACTGTTAACGCAACCTTGCATTGAAAAAAGATAAGTGCTTCTGACTTGGCACAACGATTATCTGTGGACACTGGTGTTTCATTGACTCAGCAGACTGTGTGAAGGACACTGCATGAGGTCAACCTCGACAGATGGTGTCTTTAAGAAAAAAAAACATTACTCACAAAACAATAATTACAAGATTAACATTTGCCAAAGAACATAAAAAGAAGCCTGATTAATATTAGGATCACATTGTTTGGTGAGAAACCAAAATAAATGTGTCTGAATCTGATGAAGAGAAGCATGTCTGGCGTGGACATGGCCAGAACTACCTCAATGGCAGCATAGTACTGACCATGAAACATGTACTGTAGATGGGCTTGGAGTGATGTTAAAAGAATAAATGTGAGGTTTAATGTGTTGCCTATGAAATTCACTTTTAGACACAAACACACTGAAATACCACAAACACATAATGTACACACTGTACATCAGTGTTTAACTCACAGGGTGAAGTTCTCCTCCAGATAGCAGCGGTTCCTCAGCAGCCCTGCCCACAGCTGCACGCCGATGATGCCGAAGATGAAGAAGACGAAGAAGCAGAGCAGCAGCACATTGCCCAGCATGGGCAGAGTATCCAGCAGCAAATTCACCAGGATACGCATACCTGTGTATTTTAGCAGGTCAGTAAAATAATAATGGATTATCACAGACTTACATTATATATTTGTAATTGTTCCTAGAATTAAAATTTTGAATGAAACATGTTTCATGTCTGGATTATGTTCTCTGAATCTTTTTTCAGTCCAGGATATGTTGTCCTGACGTCTAGTGCTGACATCACTTTAACCTTCTAAAAACTACTGTACATTGTTCCCTAAACTCATCCAGGGTTGTAAACGAGTATAGTAAGAAACACATCTGAGGTAATACTGGGAGACCAAAATACTGTAATTATGTTGTTTAAGAAGAGATGAAGAACAGAACTTCATAAATAGAATATCACAAGACAACCAAAGAGCCCCCCATGAACAAAGAGGAGTGATCAGGCTACATGAAATTTCATTCAAGATGAGATAAAACCCGATTTCAGAAACACAAATGTGTCCCCTGTCGAAAAATGATGACCTCATCCCCTGCGGAAGGGCCTATCCTGCAGCGATGAGATATTGAGACTGTGATTAGCAGAACATAATGACAGCTGATTGGAGTAATGAGAGCGAGAGGTGAGACCCACTGATGAGATCACAGCAACTCTATACTGACACCTGAGAGGTGCATGTGTTGATAATGTTACAATGAGTGTGACTGAATGAGGGTAAAGCTCTACTGATCTGATGTCTGTGCATTTGTGTTTTTCGGTGTCACACTGCGATTCGTGAATAACAACTCAACAGTAGGCTAATGTGTCATAAACACAACAGTGCGTTTAAAATGATAAGACACTGAATGACAGGAGAGAAGCTGAGAGAATGACAGAAAGAGAGGAAGAGAGCGAGACACAGTAATGATGATGATGATGATGATGATGATGATGATGATGATGATGATGATGATGTACACACAACTAGACAATATTTACAAGGATGCAAACACCTGTCGTTAACATGCCACACACACACACACACACGATAAACCAGTCCTCCCTATGCCTTAGTGCTAATCAATATTTTCAATCTTTGGATTTTGCTACATCTACTGTACAGTATACCTGTTACTATGTGCCCGGTTGGAGTATATGCTGACATTTACACAGTACTTTATCAATTAAACATGCAGTATGTATGTGCATGTGGAGAATTCATTGCTACTGGGTATTGGCTATTATCTGCTCTCTTTTCTCTCTCCACTGTTCACTCACCCCCAGCCGGTCAAAGCAGATGGCTGCCCACCCTGTGCCTGGTTCTGCTGGAGGCTTCCTCCATTAAAGGAAGTTTTTCCTCTCCACTGTCGCACAGAGCTTGCTCACGGGGGAATGTTGGGTTCTTTTCTGTATAACTTTATGGTTTTGACCTTATTTGTGAAGTGCTCTGAGAGGATTCTGTAGCTATTTGGCGTTAGTAAAATTTTATTCAATTGAATACTAGCTGGTTTAGTCTTAGTCTTAGTCTTTAGTTACGGCTAAAGTACAGTCTGCGTCTTTTGTCAAACTGATGTTATGTTATTTATTTAAAGTACAACTCTGGCCGGGTTGTCAAAAGCAGACTAACATGACTTTAATGTGAGAATCTTTTTGGAGGGTAAAGAAACAGTCAAATTGAAATTTTGGAATTTGTAGAAATTTAGCTCAAGCTTACACAGGAAAACGTTTTTCTTCAGGTGAGTGTGCCTCCACTCCCTTCTCTGACAAATTTTTCTCATCAACTTGTATTAAATGGAGAGCAGTAGTGTTGCTGGTGTATATCTGTCTCATGTTGGCGGCTGGAGGCGAGTCTAAATGTGTTTGTTCCCCAGGGACCTTGTCATTAGGCCACTGTTCCATTAGGCCTAATTGGGTGAAGAGAGGGAGAGATGGATAGAGAGAGAGACTGGGAGAATGAGAATGAGACAGGGCCTGAGGCGGTGCCAAAAAAGGGAGTGCCAAATTAAGAAAGAAAGAAAGAAATTGAAAAAAATCCTATAAATATTAAAAGAAAGGAAAAGCAAACAAAAAGTAACCACAGAGAAAAAAGAACAGTGTGATATCACATGAATCAGGATTTTCTGAGTTGCCTTTCCCCCCCTCATTCTCTCTAACCTTCCCTACTTGTCTCCCCTCCTGGTGACTGTATCAGTTTGCCAAATCCTGCTCTTCGTTTGCTCCCCATACTCCACAGTGGAAACACATTTACAACTAGATGCTTGTGCGACTCACTAAAGACCAGGACAGTCCTCTTTTCTCTTCTATTTTTTAGTGTTTGTTGTCTTTCTCACTCCTATTCTCCTTTATGTTACACCAATTTCATCAGAAAGTCTAACAGCACACACACACCACACAGGACTATTATCTGCCATTTTGTTGGAGAGTTACAAATTGAGGTGTGTGGGGGGTCAGGATGTGCAGTGTTTTGTGTATTTATGGGCAAAGCACTGATCCAAAGAAAAAAAACACCAAGGCACAAATAGCTTAATCCCCCTGGTTCCTCAACTATAATGGTGTCACAGATAGAAGGCAGAAAGACGCTACCACACAAGCAACTACATGAAGCCTACTGATAACAGTAAGCTACATGTAACAGTATGCACACATTACACAAACAACTATAGAATGTGTAATATAATAGCATAGAATAGGCTACTGCATACACACACCTTTAATAAACATGCATATATAGTATGCATCAACTGTGCATATTAATGTGTTATGTGTTTGCAGCTGAAAATTCCTTCACATTGTGTGGAAAGTTGAAATCAACTAAGGCACCGAATACAAGATACTTTCTCACATAATTAAACTAAATGCGAAGAATCAGCCATGATTGGTGAGCAAAAATCGGTTAGAATTTGCAGGTGAAAAAAGTGTACAGATATCTCTCCGAACGAGAAGAGGAAAAAATATATAATTAGATATATAATTAAAACATCTTAACAAAAGAGGAAAAAAATTTGATATTATGCAAAATATTCAAATACACACACACAGCGCAGATATCACCTGCTTTTTAAAGCCATTTAGCTATTCCTTATTTAGCAATTTTCAAGGTCTGAGATATTTTAAGCTGTTTTGCACACAGCATACCCACAGATTTTCTAGGATGTTCAAATAAGGAGACTGAAGGGCATTCCAAAAGCTTCATTTTGTGTATCATGAAGTAGATCACGTTTGAGGTTTGCTTTAGATTTTTCTTCTTTGGATGTTGTAGCAGGCATTGTTTTGTCCCCGCCCCCCCATGTCAGATTCTTGACAATTACTTGAGTATTTGCTGACATTTAGTGAAATCTATTCTTCCCTCTATCTGCACAAACTTTTCTGTGCCACCAGCTTTTCATACTTTGGATCCAACAAGCAAATCTGCACTTTTTTCTGAGATTTCTTGTTCTTTCAAAATTTGTCTTGGCTACTTCTACAGTTCCCTTTAACCATCATTTCTTAATGACTTTTCAGACAATGTGAATTTCAAGCTAAAAGCACTTTGGTACCTTTTAATAACCCCTCTCCTTTGTATGCATCAGTTACCTTCACGTTTGGATGTTCAATACACAGTCCGAAAATGTCTTCAGCCGACAACTCCTGACATAGTTTGACCCAACTTTGAAGTCTTTACAAGTCAATTAAAGCCTAACAAGTTAATAAAGTCCTGAGTATTTTACACTTAGTGTGTAAGTGTAACCAAACTTTGAGATGCCATTTGCGTTACAAGAAGACAGTGCTTAACCAAGACTTTTGCAGGGAGGAGGAACTCTGGGATATTTGATAAGGGCTAGACTTACAATGATGAGAATGTGTCAAAACTTTAGTTACTTAAAGTTCATCTAGTTCATCAAGTTCAAACATAAAATTGTTTCACAATTTTTATAATCACAAGACATTTTTCAACAGCAACTGAAAAGCATTTACTAAAAAAACAAAGACTTGAATACTAAATACTAATATGAAACCTCATTGCCAACAATTATCATTAGCTGCTAATGTCTGGCTAACTGCTAAAGCACTAGCAGTAAAAGATGAGACCAATGTGAACCTAGCTTGGGCAGGCTAATTGGTGCTTACAATGATTATGAGCTAGAGCTGCCAGTTATGGAAGCAGGACATAGAGATCAATAGAAATTAAAAGGTTTAGCCAAGAATAAGAGCTTTAGATGAAAAGAACAGGCTTATGGTCACGGACTGATCAGTGAAGCAGCATTAATGAATGGTTTGTAAATCTGATAAAGCTGTGACTCATGGCCTGAACATGTGTGCATGTGGTGTGATTTAGCATAAGATGAATGTTTAATAATCCCCATGGGAAACAGGTGGCATTGGGATGCACAAAAAAGCTAGAGATGGGATACATATACACAAATTTTCATGCAGATGCATTTGAACTTTATTTGCAGTGACAGGTGCACATAGGCAAAAAGACCTACAACTACACACAAAACAGACTACCTAGTCACATGAAAGTAAGCAAGCACATAATTTGTTCTCACAAACACACACAAAAATGTAAAATGTTCTCACTTGGCACTCTGTTGATGGCTTTGAGGGGCCGAAGGACCCGCACTGTTCGAATGGCCGACAGGTTGATATTCTGCAGGTCCAGTGAGTATTCTACCATCCTGGGTACACAGACAGATACAGAAGTAAAAGACAGAGAAAACCAAAGAGAGAAAGAACATTACTTAGCCTTTCTGTTGTTACCCAAGTAGTCTACTGGCTTAAAAAAATGAAAAAAGTGATTAACCAGTTCTCCTGGATGAGAGCCAGCTGCTCATGATCTAACATTATTCATCATTCTTTGACCTAGTCTCACCTTTGCTCTCTCTTATGTGAGCCTCAACAGTATGGAAAACTGTATGGCACTGCAATGCTCAACCCAGAGATAGTGGAGGTAGGATAAAAGTGACAAAGCATCAAAAGGGGAGAATAACATGAAGAGGTGAGGAAGAGAAAGAGTGGGGAAAAAAAAGAGGGATTCATTCTATTCTAAGTGCCTGCCTGCAGGATGTTGTGGCTCAGTCAGAGCCTGGCATCTGTTAGCAAGTCATTTTCAGAGCATGGCTAAGCTGTTTGTGCCCCCGAACCCAAACCACTTTCACAGGAGAATGGTCTGCGTGGTTTGTGTATGCGTGTGAAAGCTGTGTGCGCATGTTTAAATGTGCCATACTTACACTAATCATCAACACAGAGATAGCTCAAGCGAGTGAATGAGTTTTACAGTATATATGTAATAAACAAAACCATAAATGCCATTGTATGCATGTCTATGTCTGCAAGCAATGTACATTGTGTAATAGATGTTAACTGTGTTTGTGCAAGTCTATGCCTAACACTTATGTGCTCGGGGATTCAACAGTGTTGGGACAGCATGACACCAACAAAGCAGCACCACCACCATAAGCTAATAACACCCAAAGCACATCCACAGGGTTTGTCAAAACAAGATAAGCTCACTGTCTCTCACACAGACAGACAGACTTATGGACCATGTCATTTACAATAATGTGATACTTTATTGATCCCACAGGGAAGCCCTTTCCATTTTCCCTTCACCATAGCACAGAGTCATTAACATAGCAGCACACTCTCTCATACTTAAGTAGGATTATTTGTAACAACAAGGGTTTGATTTCCTATGCAGTTGTTCTAAACAATTATTTATTTATATATACTGAAATATTCAAAAACTCATTCCAAACAAATTTCTCATTATATGAGGGTGCTTGAGCACACCTTTTGGAGTTGGAAAGAAATTCTTTTGTTCCAACTGTAAAGTTCATAAACTCCACACCTGAACAATGCATGTGAGGATGTAGTGCCACGCCAGAGACTAATTTTCTCTTCCTAGCAAAGTCGAAAGCACAGAAATGCCACACAGCAGCTTGATGAAAATATCACAGTGTAGAGAAGAGCATAACAGTTGTTTTGGGGCCAGGCTTTTCTAGCTGGACATAGTGTTATTATAACCTGCCCAACACTTAATAGTATCTGTGCTAGCTCTAATGATTTGATGTGGGCTGCTCAGACACTGAACAGATGGCTAAAATGTCAAAAGGGAGTTGTGAAACAATTAAAAAATACATGCTCCCCTTTCAGTGAGCTCAAAGGCACAAAGGCTTGATGTTTTTAATGTCAGTTGATTAGGTTATAGGAAACGTGATAAATCTGATGGATGACACAGATCCACAAATAAGCACACATATTGTTATGTAAGGGAACCAACTGAATCTGTAGGATTGAGAAAGCAGCTAAAAAAGTGAAAGAGAGAACACAAGATCAGACATGCCTGTATGTGTATGTGCATTTTCAGACGTGTGTCTGTACACCGTGCAAATGCGTATGCACACTCTAAAGAAGTGCCTCTTCCTGTACACATCAATCAGGATTGTGTATTTCGGAGGGTAATTAGCGGACTGCCACAAGCATCCCTTTTATGATTGTTCTCACTCTGTTTTTCACATTCACTTTTTTTCATGACACCTTTATCTCAGTCATGCTTTTATGTTTAATATCTATGCAACACAGAGAGCTTCAGGAGAAACCTAGCGTAGACCTAGTGAGAAAAGAAACCTTTCACATGGGAGACAAGCAAACTGAATCTAGACTTTAGTGACTTAACTGTCAATTTAACTATGTACTCTCATCAACGTTAACATTGAAGTTGAAATTATTCTGCTACAAAGAAAAAGATTTTTCAAAAACTTTTCATTCACACCATTCAAACAACATTCTTGCCTTTGACAGTTTAAAAAGAAGCATGCTCATCCTTTAGGATGTCCTATTAAAGTAACAAAAATTGTGAACAACAGCCTTGTTTTGTCCGTCATGTCTTATTTAATTATGTATTATAGCTAAGATATCAAAGACTAAAATGGAAGGTCCACAAACTATAATCAGGTTTTTGTTTCTTATACTGCATATACAGTATAACTGAAAAGAAGCACCAGGTTTGTCATCAGGATACAGTTCCTTAATATGCTTGGCTTATACAACCATCAGTCTGTTTTGCTTAGCAGGACAATGTCATGTCTTTCAGCTGGTACATATTGCTCAACCCATTTCAGGCATACTGTATATTAGAATGAATATGGAAGGCCAGTCTCAGTGCAGTGGACTAAGCTAAAATAAACAAAAATAAGACAAAATAATGTGTGACAGGGTTATAGAGCAAAAGCATGAAATCCCCTAGTGCCTGGCTGGATGAAAACCTGGTCTGTAAGTGGTCTGAATGATGAAAATGTTAGTCTCAGCCATGAAAATAAAAGAAAGAGAGGGGAGAAGGGTGAGATAGCAAGGTGTTGCCTGTGGGTAACAGTCATGGAGCTCATAGCAGACTGTCTGCTGTGATTTGGCCTGGCAAGGGTGGCACTGCCCTCAGCAAATAGCCCAGACACTAATTTAATGGATGCTGCTAAGAGGAAAACAAAAATAGAGGCGTTCGCATAAATGCATATGCAAACATAGACGCACACATAACCGTACACAGATTAAACAAACTCAAAAGGAATAAGATGACACACTGCAATCTGTGGGGGTAATTCTCTGCCACAAACACACACACACAAGCTACGAGCATCCACTGGGGATAAACTGATTCAGCTCAAATGAAGATAAATGTTCCTCCACCTACCCTGGTAAGTCTGTTGCTCTACCTTTCTTTGTTTGCTATGAGCCACTATCCGTATCCATCTCTCTCTCACTCACTCTCTCTCTCTCACACGCACACAGACACACACACATCTATTTTATCACCCATGTTTGAGCCTCTCATTTCGCTTCTTTCACAGCAGGTGTTGGAGCAGGTGTGTTTGCATTTGTTTTGTGCATCAATCTAACGTGTTTCTCGTGGCAACAGCATGGGTAAAAGAACAAGTTAAACTTACACAGCACAATATATAACCACAGACGTGTATGTTCTAGTAGGCAGGTGTTACCATGAGTGTCTTTCAGAAACTCATTTTTGAATTCCCAGTTTCTGTCTTTCGATCCTTCTTTATCCCATTTGCCTACTAAACAATTTTACTGCCGTTCAAAATGCACTTGCAAATCCAAAGCAGCAACAGAATTTCTGCTGTCTACATACCAAGCAAATGCCATGAATTTTTATTACTGCATTGTCGTATACCACCACATATCTCCAGCATATTAATAGCAGCTCACTGATACCCACAAATTCAAATATCCAACCTGATGAAAAATTAACCTTTCATATTGCAGGCTTTGTGTTAAAAAAGTAGCACTTCGTCTTTAGACACCATAACATGCGTAATTTCCAGCAGCTTCTTTAGTGCATTGTGTGTGTGATGCATTCACGGACAACACAGAGCATGATTTGCAATAGAGTATGAGGCAGTGAACCACAGATTGTTGTGTCACGGCTTCATTAACATAAGCCCTATCCACTGCTGCAGTGTGGTATGTCTCTACTGCTAAAATGTCTCTACAGATTTATTTGAAAAAGAATATGACAAACTACAAACAAACTATGAGTTGGAAACATGAAGTCATATGGACTGACAGGTTACTCATTCATCAGTATGGCTGTCATACTGCACCATTAGAGTTACACTGACTTGCAAAAAGAAAATGTGAAAATGTCTTGGAGTGACTGAATTTCATGGAGCATTTAACAGCACTTGATGACTTTATTAATCTTCTTAGGGCATAAAAAACCAATGAACTAATAGTGCAAGCAGTAGGCAAGAGTGGATGGGAGTGACCATGTCAGACTGCAACAATCAGAGCAAGGAAACAAGTCACATCATCACCTTACAGATTTGCTAAGCCCCCAGTTCAGTCACTGTATTACAGCGCTCAGACTTTAAGTACAAGTGAACTAATTTAGCTATGAGTGCCTTGATTTCAGGACAAAATGCTGCTAAAGCATGTCCCCATGTCAATTTTCAACAACATTGCATGCGAACTTTACCAGAAGTATAATTAAAGTTGACATTATGATACAGTTGCTCACCCAGCCATGACGATAAAGAAGTCTAGCCTGTTCCATGTGTCTCCCAGGTAACAGCGACGGCCAAAGATCCCAAGCGCCACCATCTTTACCACCATTTCCAGTGCAAAGAAGATGTAGATAAATGCATCAAAAGCCTGAGAGAAAACACAGGGAGATGACGTTAGTGGGAAGTGAGCATATCTGTTTTCTCTCATGTGCTTATGAAATTCATATCAAATTAGCTCAATATGTAGTTGAAGCTCCTTCTTCCCTCTCAGTTCTCAGCTTCTTAGTATTCGAGGAACATTTGTCATCTCTGGTAAGGATAAACTGTCTAGATTAAAAAGAATACACATTAGTTTTCAAAAGTAAATCTTTAGAGAAAGAATAGTGCCACACAAAATGAAAAACTGTAAAACTGAAACTCACATGCACATTTCTCAATCGTCAAGTGATTTTTTTTTTTGTTGTGAAGCTGCATCTATTTAAACACCTCAGAACAATCCATGACCCTCTATTTTCCACCTTTCAAAAGCAATTCTAACACTTTTCAAGTGGCAAGTTCACACTGTGCAGAAGACACATCCCAGAGCCCCAAGATCTGTCAAATTAATTATTCTCCAACCAACTGCCCTTTTAAAAACCACAGATTATAATCTAGTACCAGGAGGACATGTGATGGTGAAGACTAATGCAGATGTTTGTGTGCGCTAGAGACACGTTTAAAAGAGCGAAAAATATCTCTGTGCGCACAGTGTTCAAAACTGTTACAGTACCACTCAAAATATATGGTGCCTGATGCAACCCACACTGCAAAACAAGAATCACAGCAGAAGTAAGAAGTGAACAGGAGAAAAGAAAGCAAAAGACACCCAGGTCAAAGCTCAGAGAAAAATAATATGAAGAGAGGGTAGACAGAGATAAATGGAAACAGGTGGAGACAAGTGAGCCCATATTTCTACAATGTCTGGTTTGCATTATTGTGTTTAGATCTCTACCTAAACCTCCTATTGTATTATCAACAGAAAAACTCTTTCCTGCCACTTTGCCCTAGGCTGACTGTGTTTGCTCCCTTGTTACATATTCCTGCAACATATAAGTCAGGCTATTAGTTCTTCACACTGAGATTTACAATGCATAAAAAGATTCAAATGTATAACTCCTTGCTAATACGTCATGGTTCATAACTTATTTTTGTTCGTTTCAACTGTCATCCATCCCTATCCACTGTAACAAAGCACAACCACATAAAGTGCTACTCTTCCAAAAAGGAACAAACATTGCTGCTGCTTTTTTAAATCTCAAAGTTATAAAGTTTGAAATGCTTGATGTGCTGACAAAATATGACTATGACCAAAAACGCCTGAGCTCAATTGCTTTTCCAACATATACAGGTAAAGTAGCAGCTTAAGTCAGTTAGACAACATTAAATAATAGGACAAAGAAACCAATACAATTAAAATGGTTAGAACGGGTTTTCAAAGATAACAAACTGAATGCTGCTCTAGACTACTAAAGTACTGTGGGTGTGCCCTGAGTTTATGTATTCAACAAATCAGACAACAGCACAAACAATTTTCCTCACTTTAAGGTTAATATACCTTTTTTTGCTTTCAGGCAGAAGCCAATCAACAAACTGAAGACTGCACAATAGCCCACAGCAAGCTAGAAAGCACTAATATGTGGTACATTTAGACACCCAGGAGTAATACCCTTAAATTGAAGAAGATACCCTTTTTTCCCCACTCAGTACTGTTTTCAATTTCAAAATTGATTGTGTTTGTAGCCATAGCCCACACTGAATGAGATCAATGGTGTGTGAACTAGTGGATTAGTTCTTTCCAAGTCAGAAACAGTCCAGAGACTGGATAAACTATTCTACTTCTTATTTATAGGGATCGAAATCTCCTTAGCAGGGACAGAGTTGCTGGTGCAAATTTACGCACATGTGGGTATGTGAACACACATAACTATGAATCAGCGCTTTTCTCTTAAGTGAGCCTGGCTTTTTGCGAATATATATGGGGATGAGCGTTTGTAAGGCATTTTAAACCAGCATATGTGACCCATCCCTGCTCATTCATTCACAGAGGAAAAAAACTAACACGAGCATCACCTCAAATACAGCCGGCGTACAGATACGGCAGCATGCAAAAGGGAAAGATGAGAAGATCAGGCTCACATACTGCTTAAATTATGTTTTGATAAATAATGCAGCCTGCACGCTTCACATGTAATCCGACATTGGATGCACAAGTCGGATCCCTGTTGCGCTCTGCTCTGAGTGAAAGGGGAATGAATTCATCACAGTTATTTGTCACTACCGCCAGCTTCCTATTCAGTCAGCCTATCAGATTTCATCAACATGATTTGTAAAGCGATTGAGGCAGTCTTGTGATGGGCTCTTTCACGATTTGAAATAGGAGCTGGTATGGAAGCCACTTCATATTCTGTCATTGTGCAGCTTATTTAACAGGAGGGGAGAATGTGGTAAGTAGGTCATCAGGAATGTAATGGTACCATTTAAAATAAAATAATTCACTATGTGTCTGCCTTACTCTACCTGTGGTACAGGCGACTGATGAGATTTACCAGTGTGTAAAGCAAAGGGACCACGAGGACAAATTTCACAGTAAACACTAAATACTGAAATACAGAGAAAAGCAATACCTGAAAGTCATTCTTCAAAGTGAGTTTTCTGAAGATCTGGAGCTATATTAAAAAGGATGACCAGATGCTGATTTTAACATAATAGGTCTTTGTCTAAATCCATTTTAGACAGAATAACAACTTTGCATCAGCTAAGAAATGAATGAAAATACAGACAGGATTTAAATCTAGCTGGCTGGAGTACAGTGAGTACAATTTTCAGCCTCAACTGCAGATTCTGATTCAGATCTGGTGTTTAAAAGAATCATTCTTAATAATGTACTCTTTCTGGCCTGTATTTCCTGGTCATGCAGATAGTATTGCCTCGAAGTGGTAAGGATTTATGATATCTGCTTCTAAAATTATTTATGTTCCCAAAAGGAGTAAAAAAATTATTAATATTAGACTTCTTCAGAATAATAAATAATCCCCACTATTAACAGCTTTCGTGGTAGCACCAAAAATCTTGGACTAATCCTTTAGTTTTGATATCTTATTTTTCATTATTATTTAAAACTACTAAGTTCATTTTGAACCTTCATTATTTGTGTAATACATTCATACGGTGAATTCATTTTACCTGTAATCTTAGGTATGGACCAAGGTTTATTACATGTCTCCTTAGCATCCTTCTCCCAGCCACTGAAGCGTTCTGCCCCCTTTCAAATCTTAATCTAACCACTGCAAACAAATACAGTATGTGATCTGATCTTGTGGACATCTACAGTAAACATTTGTGGTTGTTGCTTCCTCTCTTTCCCACCTCACATGAAACGAGGTGTTAATACTGTATTTCACACTGGACCAGGGAAGCATGAGAGGGACAGTAAGTTGTGTCAGCAAATGTCCTCCTGTTACCATTAGAAAACCACCAGGACACCACTCTACCTGGGGAAACAACATGCTTGTTAGAGAGACAAAGGCTGAAGGAAAGAAGAGAGTACAAATGTGTAGGATCAGAAGATATTACTGGGAAGGGATGTAGGAAGAGGAAGACCGACAGTGAAGCAGGAATATTCGTTATATAATTTTAAAACAGCAGTAAATGCTTATTTTAAATATATGCTCAATGAACAAAAAATCCAGTGAGGTACATAAACCTATTAAAGTTTTGTTATTTGAAATTAGAATCCACCACTAATGTGCTGCAGGCACGATATGTTAGTACAATTGGTGCACATAGAATTAGCATATGGAACAAACTAGCAGCAGATTTTCAGTGTTGTAGAGAGACATCCGATGTCAATGGATATTAAATTTGAAACTGAGCCTGCCAAACTGACTAACCTACTACTGAAAAAAAACAATAACAATCACCTTTTGTAGGTAAACACACAGCCAAACAGGCAAACCACACAGTGAACAACACAATCCATCTTACAAAGATAAACAAATAGAAAATATCAGTAATTTGGAAAAAAAAACAATGAAATGATATGTTCTCTGGGAATCTACAGGAACAAAACTCATCAACATGTTATCAACTCCTTTTGGCAATGGTGACCTATAACAGGGTTAATTTCCACAGTTCCAAGACAACAAAGTTGTTTGTGACAAGTCGACTTGAGAATGACATGCACTGTTTTCTGTTTCTGTGAAAACCACATTTAGAGAATAGTCACAATAAAATTAATCTCAATAAGACTGCTGTGCAGAAAGTACAGACGTACAGCAAGGGCAACAGCGTACCAGTTTTGAAATTTCTGAAAAATTGAAAGCCTTGTCGAAACAGAGCTATAATTCAGACTATTTAAACAATAAATTGCAGCAAATTATTAACTAAATCCAGTAGGTGAAGCTTTATTGGCTGTAGCATTTGTGGCCATCAGGCCACAGGGACAAGCTTAATTCCTGGCTCCTCTCTCCACAAGTGTATTCTTATAAAAATAAAAAAAAACCCTGACAAAATCACATGCAGCTCCACGAAGACTATATTAAAACAATTCCCTGTTCAGAGAGCAGGAGAAAATATTAACTATCCATGGAGGGAAATGTTCTAGCTGCAGCGCATCTGAATCACAGCTTGAGATACAGTGACAAGAAGAGCTGTGAGCTGCTCTCAGCTTATTTCAAATAATTGATCGTTTTGTTTTATGGCTTCATCAGTGCACTGTTATTATGGCGTAACACACACACACACACATCTACTTTACCTGCAGTATCTGGCAGCGGTCTGAGGTGCAGTCGATGTTCTCACAGGGTTGGTACATGCCCAGCGTCACACAGTTGAGCAGGATCACCATGATGCTAATCCTCTCGAACCACGTATTAACAGGACTAGGGTTAAGGAGCGTAGCAGCCGAGGAGAAACACACCACCATACACGTTTCAAATTGGGATATAGTGCTAAAATAAAAGGATAATTAAGTCTCTTGCAGACCGCTGTTATATCAGACAGATTATAATAGAAAACTTTCACTCAAACAGCGTTCATGTCAACAGTTTTAAATTAATAAATGTCCATCCTGCCTAAAATATCCTGGTAAAATTTTATAAACTATGAAGACAATCCAGCTAACATTTTGGTAACAAGCTAGCTAATATCAAGCTATTGCTAATTCGGTAGCTAGTAACAACGCAAGCTAACGTTAGCTAAAACACTAACATTCACGTTAACAGACCCCCACCAAGTCATAACTGGCTTTTTTTCGTACTCTTTACATATATTTGTCTAAGCATAATTTAATGTGGCCTATTTCACAGTGTCATTTATCCTCTAAAGTCAGATAACGGCATCTCAAGTGACTCCTCTCTCCTACGTAGAATAGTTCAGGTCTGTTAGCTTCGAGGTGCGTTTGTTTTAACTCCCGCCTTACACCTGTGGGTGGGGGCTTTTCTTCTTCAGGTGAGTGGTATAACTTTGATACCAAGAATTCAATATAATAATGTAATAATGTAAACGCTATATTTTAGGCTATTTTAAATAATACAATGACACTATGTCTAATGTCAATGTGAGTTTGGGTTGGCTTGACAAAAAAAAGTTTAAAAAAAAAAGAAGCCACCTTGTCACCCTGCAGACAGCGTCACCACCCTGGTTTACACCTGCACCATATGCGCAGGCTGCAGCACAGTTTCCTAGTTTTACATTTAAAGTTTGAGGCATTACAAACATGAATTACACTAAAAAGGTTTATACAGTTTTAGGCTAGATTTACTGGGTAAGACGTGTGTGTAATAATTGCTGTGACGCAGTTTAACATTCTTTTACAGCTTTTCTTTAATATCCTAAGTCCACAGCTTATGTTCTTTTAGTTCAATACCCAGTCCTGTTAATTCTTCTGGTTCCTAAGTTGTTTTTTTACTAAAGTGTCCTTTCCTGATAGCGCTTGTGGACGCATGCAGCGTATCTTCATGCAGTTGTTACAAATATGAATGAATCTAGCTGAGTACAGAGACACTGTTCTAATTGAAGTGATTTGAAGTAATTTCGTGCAACTCATTTTAACTAGGGATTATGTGGTCTTCTTCTATGTTATTAGTGTTGTTTCTTTCAATTAATCGCTCTTTTACACAGACACGTGGACAAACATGAACACTCCTACACACTGATAGACACATGCTCTCCTGTAGCTATATGTCTCTCCATCCTGCTTGCAACTCTGCTGTCTCTGATATCGCTGTAGCACTGCTCTCTGGGGTAACAGTGAAATAAGGAGAAATTATTTCAGAACTTTGGGTTGAAAGAAAGTTTCTCTCCTTTTTCTTCCTGGTTCCCTCATCTAACCAGCACCTCCTCTTTGAAATAAGGGTCTAAACCCTTTTGGTTACAGTGTTATTTATTTTCCCTTTCGTAGCTCTTCTTTTTCAATATCATTTCAATTTTCTCAGCTGTCACTACTTCCCCCTTTTCCTACTATCTATGATTTTCTCAGCTTTTCATTCATTCTCAGGTGCGACAGAGCACACAGTGTTTTGCCATTCCAGCAAAAACAAATGCAAACACTTTGGGACACATTATACCTCAGCAGGCAATGAAAAAACCATCAGGCCTGTGTATAAATGTATGTGCATGTGTGACGGTGTATGTTTATGCATGTGCGGAAATATGAGCATGTCACACTCTGATGATGCGACGAAAGAACCTGCCCTGAGGTGTTGTGCATGTAAAGCAGAAGCCATAAACAGAGGAATAGTATGAATTAGGAAAAGGAGTGAGACAGACTGAGAAATGGAAGGAAAAAAAGAAAATAAATACACAGATGTAGAAAAAACATGGAAAAATACTTGTTTGGGACTTACTGTAGATACAAACAAACACGAGACAGGAGACAAAGGGCAGAAGACATTGACACTCAGACAGAATGTGAAATACAAGCTTTTTCAGAGCAGCTCAGATGAAAACACAAACATTCCTTTAAATGTCTTCATTACATTCAAAAGACCACCTCTCGTATCCTGTGGGTTGCTCACCGTCAACCTGTCGGGGACAACAGTATCAGCATCATCTGTGCTGAAATGTGAAGTGAATCACTGTTGGTTTGAGTTCTGCTTCTTTGTCACACTGACCCCAAACCTTTACCTCTTCAGGGAGATAAAGCAGCATGAAGCTGACTCACACCCAGCTGATTCCAGAGCCTCGCTGATCGCTGGTCGTGCCGCTCCCTAATCATGTTGGGACGGCGCTAACTGAGACTGACACCAAGGATGCTTTGAGGAGAAAGGGAGGGAGGCGTGTTGTTATTGAGCTTCAGCATTTAATTTGATTGTTCTTTTAAAGGTATTACTTGTGTGATATTTACCCACATAATGCTCTAGAATCCACAGAGAGAACATTCCCATGGGATAATTAGGTCTGATGTCAGATGTCTCTGTCTTGCTCTTTAACTTCATGTCTTCTTTCCCTCTTTCCTTTGCTCCTGTGTGTCTAATCTTCTTAGGATGCGGACAGGGTCTCCTCTCTGTCTTTACTCTCTTTTCATCTTTTCCCTCTTCCTCTTCTCTGTGTCTCTACCTATTTTTATGCCTGTCCCTCTGCGTCAATGCAGATTTCGTCAGACACTTGCCCTCCTCTTTCATCCTTCTTTTCTACTTGGGGCTTTCCAACTTAATGAAGCTCTATGTCTCCCTTTTTGACAAAACATTTAAGGATCTTCACTTTGTGTTGCTAATTCAATTTTTGTGTCTCTGTCTGCCATTGTTCTGCATTCAAATAACGAAACTGCAGAGATGACGAGGCCCAGTTTGACCTCATTTTCCATACCTTTAGAAGGGAAACACATCTTTAGAAGAACTAATAATTCTAATCATCAACATGGGAGAATGGAGGGCTCTGGTGCAAAAACCAATTTATTACCTGAGTGCATTTCTTATTTATTTTGTCCCTATGAAAATCCTGTGCACCGTACCCTCTGCAGCATCTAAACAATTTGCAGTAGCAGTCTTAAAGCTGAGATTAATTATAATTTGCGACCTTTTGCAGGTAGGCCTGACACAGGTCTTGTTCATTCTATGAACATATGTACGCCTGACATCACTATGGGAATTGATGCAGGGAATGTTCATGCTCACAAGATATAGGTTTACAAAATGCAAACTTTTTATCATATTGATTATAAATATTCAGTTGCAGCCAGTATAGCTATAAGAAAATTGAATAAATTGCATTATTGTTTTTTCAGTCTCACCAATCCTTTTCGTTTTCAGTTATGTATAATGATAACTGCTCCACTTAACAGGGAAAAGAAATTCACAAGTTGGCTGCATGATAATAATTTGACTCTCTAATGGTGTAAATTATTTAAGAACTAAATCTATTTCTGCATGATTCTTTTCACTGTAAAATAGTAAATTAAATGCACCAAATCAACAGGACGCGCATGTGTGTGTGTTTGCTCTTTAGGAGCAGGATGACTCACAACTGAATGAAAGCTCTGTAATTTACAATGAGGCTTTTTGACAGAGCTTCCCTTCTCATTGCTTGCATGTGCGTGCATGTTTGTGTGTGTTCCTGTGAAAACCCTCAGGATCAGTCTCATTCAGAGTGAATCAAAATGACATTCTGCTTCTCACTGTGACACTGAAGACTGCGCCTGTCTCTTCTCCCAGTGAGATCACACCATGATAGGTTACACACATGCGCGCACACACACACGTGTAGTTCCAGTAAACCAGCAGAATTCGTGCCCTTAAATCTAAACATACTAACAAAAAAAAGATACGCGGTCACGCATATATCCTCACCCACTAATTTTTTGTGACAACCGCTGTCCCATGTAGTTGCATTTTCACTCAAAAAAATCTATAGTTGTGGTCTATCACAATGTCAGCTACTGGGTGTGACACAGTGAGGAAAGTCCCAGTGGCTGGAGGAAGGATCCATCATGAAGACTGAGCGACATCCAGGTCAACCAGTGTTCAAAGCGATACAGAGCGTGTCTGCCTGATGTCCTTGGTATCAGACAGTCGCACTTGTGTTTTGACTCTGTAACTGTTGTTGTGCCCCTGCTATTCTCCCTGTCACTCCCTCTGTCTGTGTTCCTCTCATTGATGAAGTAGTAAGGCTCACTGCCAGGGATCTCCACACCTATCTTACTCTGCTCGCATCCCTCTGTTACCCTACTTAATTTCCCAGTACCTTGTGGAAAACGTGATCAATGAGCCTGTCTATGTGTCTGTCTGTGTGGATTGCATATGGGTTTTCTCTGTCTGTCCTTCTGGTTGCTTGGCTGCATTTCCTCTTGCTATTTGTCTACATGACCTCAATGGTGTCTGCCAATTCTCATTTTTGTGCCGGAGTATTTGCTGATTCCTCAGTGTGTCAGATCTTTATCTTTGTAATCAAGATTTTATGTGTAGTCATGCACTGACATAAACACACCCCTCAACATTCACTATAACAATACGTGGCAATGCTGTGGTGTACAGGGTTCAGCATGGGGAAAAAATTAATGCTGGCTAAAATTGACAGGTGTCAGGCCACAGTACATTACAGCTTGATGCGTAGCCACAGACTGGCTGCCTGTGCTTTTAATATTGTAGCTGATTGGTATATTTGCCAACAGCTGTGCAGTTACTTACTAGTTAACCTGTTAATACTGACAGAAAGCTATGCATGAGAGTTCATTCTCAACAAAGATGATCCCACTGGATACCAGAAAGTCAACAGCTCTCCAGCCAAAGAACCACACACACAGCTGAACACCTCAAATAACAAGTAAACCATATTAAGCCTCAAGCAGACTGCAGTATATGTTCTGTAAGTGCTTGTGTGCTTGTCTCAGCAAATGTATCTTTCACTTTGCCAGCCCCAGAAAAGTTTGCTTATGAGGATATGCTCACACTGCTATACACACTTTCTGCCCCTCCCCTTCAAAACACTATTTGAAATTATATTTTTGCACATTCCACTTTCACTAAAATCTGTCTTTGCTCAATAACAAGTTTGGAAGTCTCTAAGATAAAACCAACCTCAAAATATAAGGGCTTTTGGAAGAGTGTGTGCCAAGTGAATAGAATTGGTTCTCTAAGGTCCAAGAACCAGAGATTTACTTTCTACTGTCATGCATACATAGCAGGCTATAAAAAAGCTTGCTTTTTAACTTGAGTATCAAGTTAAAGGACTAGCATCTCACTGTCCTTATTCAAGGAGAAACACACTCTGAATAATCCGATGAAGAAAATGTAAAGTAGTGGTTGTGGTCTAATGCCTGGGAATGTTGTGTGTATCTTTATATAGTATATGCACATGTTTACACAGTAATTTCCTTCGTAATGTTGCTGCAAGCTGTGATAAGGAATGAGGTGGGTATATAGCTGAATATATAGCAAAACTGATCAACAATCAATATACACAGACTTGGGTAGATACACACTAAAATGTCAAAGCAACACACATTTCCCTTCCAGTGCTAGGTTACAATTTTACCACAACATTTAGCTGTGCACTTAAATGAATTTGCATGTCTATAGCCTGTGCCGTGTGTGTGCTTATATTTAAGGATCTGGTACCAGCATTGCCAGTAGCATTATAAGTCTAGTTGCTCTAGCCAGCATGAAACAACTCTCCCAGTTAATTAAAGCGTTCACTCTGGATTCATGTGGAAAAAAATAGAGCTGACAGCTATTCTGCAACAGCCTGAGCTCTGTCACATCACATCTAAAACAGCTTTTAAATGATCAGATGATGAAGTCACACAGCTTTCAGTGTGTGATAAAATAATAGGTTTATTAAGACATAATTAAATTTGTAACTGTTTAATGAAGGCTGTGCGAAGACACTCTCTGTGATAGTCAAGCACATTATTACTGTGAATGGACAACCAGTTATTCTTTGCAAAAAAAAAAAAAATCAGGTTTGTGTGGGATAAAATCAGTTCTTTCTTATTGCTTATTTATGCCATGTTGCTCTTAAAAATCAATGAATAGTAAGTTAGTGGTAAATTTATGATAGGAGTGCAACCTGAAGATATGATAAATGGTGGAGTTGTGGTACATTTAATGAGTCTGTTTTTATTAAATTTGGGCCTTATCAATTTAATTCTTTTTATTAAATTACCCACGTCTTCAAAACAAGATAAAAAGTTCAGAAAGTTAATCAATTCGATTTCCTTTTATCATTTTTTTTATATACTTTTTTTTATTTTGTGAGTTTCACCTCCATCACACAAGGACATGGAAAATTAGCATTCAGTATATGTTCCTGAATGATAAAAAAGCATTGATGTTCTCCCTATAAGCATGAAGTTCAGGGTAAATGTATAACGCCATGCCAGCCATATGATTAGAAATATGGATACAAGCTGTGTTTAGTTAAAATATACAAGAAAAGCACATGGTCAGGGATAATGTAAGCATTATAGCTTGGCAGTCAGCAGAAATGAGTAAAGAGGTTCCTTATCTGTTACTGTGAAATCTGTGAAAGAGTGCTCCACCGATAAGCATTAGACTGTCTCACTGGGGGAAGAGAAAAGCAGCAAATATACGTAGATTATATTAAAAGGTCCTAACTGTGGCACACAGAAACTAAGCATACATTTGGCCTCAATTCAGATATGAAGTGGTGCTTCCCTACTCCTATATTCTGCCAAATGAACATGCTGTCTGCCTTTTCTCACTTTTCAATTTCAGTACACTCAGGAGAGCTTTTGACAGGAGAATAAGCAAATGCGAAAACAAGGGAGTGGACTCATTACAGAATCCAAGAAGATGCAACATACAAATTAATATTAATAATGTAGCATAATGGTTGTACTCAGGTTTTGTTTCTCACTTTATCACATCGGCTTAATACTGTATGTGCTTTCTGTAGGACTGTGCCAAGTACAGACACATGCGTTCCCTCATATAGTGTGCATATACACATACGGTCACACATATGGTGAAGACAGAAAGAAACAGACACAGACGGACACATAGTGGCAGCCACACAGCCTGACATGGCAGGCAGAGACCTGTATCACCTCTCAAGACAAGCCTATGGCCTGTAACCAAGGCAACGGGAGCAGACGGGTTGCCTTCAGCCACCAAGACCACACAAACTGTGTGTGTCAACATTTGTGCGTGTGTCCAAATTAATTTATTGTGTGGTGTTTGTGTGCATTTTCATGTGGGAAAATGTAAAATATATAAGTTTGTAATTGTGTACAAGTTTGTAGTTATGCACCGAATCAGCATTTATAGACAGAGGATGATTACATTTTCCACCCATATTTGAGCATTTGAAAGCTCATGGTGTGTGTGTGTGTGTGTGTGTGCATGTGCGCGCGCCCAACTGTGTATCTGTCTTTCTTCTCATATCAGCTCAGCACAGCAGGTGCCTTGCTCCAGTACATTGCTGCCGCTAGTGAAGCTGAATGTATTGCATACACCATGGGAAATATAAGCCAATACTTTCTCTGCTTGTGTGTGTGTGTGAGGGAGAGTGAGAGAGAGAGAGAGAGAAGGAATGACATGACTCAGTGAGATGGAGAGGAGGAAACTGAAAGACAGAGAGTGAGAGCAACCAATATAAACTGAGAATATAGAGGCAAGTCAGGGTGAAAACAAGATGCTGGTAGCAGAAGCGAGCAAGAAATTTGAAAAAGGCATGCATAGGGAGCATAGAGAAAGGTGGGAAGAGAAAGGGAAACAGATCAAGACAGAAGAGTTTGTTGGGTCAGTGGATAGCAGCGTGTATGCAGTATCTTCACAAGCCATTAGTCTGAATTCGACACAGGGTCGTAATATTGGAAACAGGCGGAAGGAAAGAGAAGAGGAAAAAGAGATGCGATGACAGGACTAAGCTGCTGACATCCTCAGGGACTAGTCAGACTCTGATGTGACAAGCGACCATCCTCACCAGCTCTCAACCTCCCTGCAGCCATCTGTCTCTCTCTGTCCATAATGTATTCTATCTTGTCACAAGAAGAAGCCTTGCATTTACAAAAAGTAGTCAGACGTTACATACTGGTTGCTCATCAAGAAATACTATTGACAATCATGTGTGCCTCCAGTTTCTCTGTTTGAAGCCCTTTAGTATTTCATAGCAACTAGACCGGTCACATGTGGTGATGCCATCTGCTCTGTGATCTCTCCACCAACTTCCCACCTCCTTACAGCTGCTGTGACAGCAAGTGAATGTCAGAGGAGCAGCACTGGACATATCTGCTCCTCTCTGGTATCTAGAGATCAGAAGCACCTTTTTTCTTATCTTTATTAGCACTTAGGGGATTGATAAAAGGAAGAGCCTGTGTAAATTAGCATCATTAACAATGTTGCTACACAGTGAACTCACAACTCCTTTGCCTTTGCGTCTATCTTTGTGTCTATCTCCCGCCACCCCTCACCCCACCTTCATGTACCACTTACTTGTGCGTACTGTATAGTTGCAAACAGATATGAATAGACAGACAGTACAGAGTATCTGGAAACCACAGGTGCTCATTTTAAGAGCACAGATTGCAAATATTAATCATGACTTTTTAAAACTGACAAACCTGCCATGTTGAAGATATATTTGCCATCTGTTCAATGTGTAAAAAAGCAGCACAGTCCTGATAGTGACACTGATTAAGTCCATAACGTGTAGAAAGTCTTTATGGGAAGCATGTCACATATAGAGCTCCTCAGGGGCCACATAATGCAACAAACGTCACCCTGGGAATCTGCCCGTATGTTTTCATAATCTGTGCTTGCAGTTTTGAAATTATTAATTGATTTAGTAGTGCTGACTCCCCCGCTGAATTCTAAAGAGTTGGTTCTCACCACTCACCACACTCATGGTATATAGATTACTCCATGTCTTGGGCTCTCCATTTTGCTGGAGGACTACCGCATAAGAAAAGGTAAAACAGAACAATCTAAGCAAAATATCTCACCTCATTAGCAACTGTAAATAAAATATGCTTCATGAAACAATGTGTATTTAAATAACTTTGGGAAATAACACTAACTAATGACTGACCAAATGAAAGGATTTATAAGCACAGGCAAACCATACACCAGTGATACGCTGGTCCTTCACACTGTGCTTTCACTAACTGCTGTAGTAATTATAATCCAGGATGGACCAGGCTGAGCATGACTGAAATAATGTAATTGAATAAACCAAACCATAGATTATATTTTGGCTATTCTGTTCAACATCTGATGCTTATTTTTAAATTAATGAATTAATTTGCTAATTTATTAGGAGAATGCATGTGACATATGAAGTGCATACGTGTTAGGTTTTCCTCTCTGTAGTGAAAACAACGCCATCATTGCTTTTTCTGAACTGACAGAAGGGAACGAGGATAACAGAGATCAGAAGAAGGAGATGGGGATGAAGAGGATCTGTTTGAGAAGGGAACTATAAGCCCTCATCTCTCTCATCTCTTCATCCATATTTCAACAGGGGTCTAATGGGCTGACATGATCCCTTGTTGAAAACAGAAGGAGAAAAAGGACTGAGGGCTCAGAAAGAGAAGGAGACGACACAGGGGCCCAGCTGTAGCAGTGAATAAAGCACAATTCCATTGTGATCTGAGTTATACTCTTTTCTTTGCAATTTATTTCCCAACAACATTATTTGA
>JAUBNQ010000027.1:15849104-15856604 GCA_032353495.1 Ctenopoma kingsleyae
CACACACACACACACACACACACACACACACACACACACACACACACACACACACACACACACACACATCACATCACATCTAGTGGAAAAACACTGGAGAAGAATTTAGGCTGAGTATGATCCATATGTGTGTAACATATATCTGACAGCTAGGATTATGTGTATAAATGGGACTGAGAAGAGTGAGAGAGAGTTGTGTGTGTTTGTGTGTGTGTGTGTGTGTTTGCATGCATGCTAGACAGTGACAAAGCAGGGCCATTTCAGTAGGTCCCTAGTGGGCACTAACTCTTTCCTGACACTCTCTATATCCACAGCTCATTTTTCCATTTCTGGGCTCACTCCGTCACCCCAACTCCCCTTCTTTCCATCCTTTCTCAGTTCCTCTCCTCTTCCACAACTGACGGACCACTGAGGGAATGCGCTGAGAGTAAGTGTCACTACACAGAAGTCAGAGGTCATTTTTGAGGCCGTGTGTTATGGATATATCATCTTTCCACTAGGTCAACGTGGCCATATAAAATCACTAAATCACCAAATTCTAGCGTAAAAAACACATCCATTTACCCAGCTAATAAATCACAAATCATTTCACTTTAAAATGAAGGTGTTATGAACAGGTAGATGCAAGATTTTAAACATTCAGAATTGTTAATTTGGTGAATGTTTGTTACAGCACTCATTCATGTTTGTGCATTACACTGCATATGCAGTGACATTTTTCACGAAACAAGATTTAGTCAGACACTTTAGTTAGTTTTGGTGAGAGAGAGCTTTGCTCTCAAAGCCTTTAAGATTCTGAGCAGTAATGAGGATTCTACTGGGAGAACAAATTCCTCCTTAAAAAACATACATAAACATCGAATCAACAGTACAAAAAACTTTGCATATGAAGATGAGAAAACTGCAGCAGCAAATGGCTTTGGCATGAGCATAACAGGAAAGTAAGAATGAGACGTGTCAGGTTATAGTGGCTGTGATGGACAGTACCTGCAGTAGAATGACTCCGACTGGATGTTAGCATAACTGTGAATGGACTTCAGCTCTGCCTGAAATACTACTCATTAAATAAAGTTGGTATTGTGGAAGAGCTTTTGGGTCGATTAGGGTGGTGGCAGAGGTCCTCCTGTGCTCAAAACCCTAAACTCTATCTTCACTGTGTTTTTAAGTTATTAAAATTTTAAGTTATTATAAATTTAAATCTTGTATCTCCTGCATCAGAGCAAGCTGTATTAAAACTGTGCCCACTGTGACATCACACAAAAATGTGACATTGGATACCTAGCGCTACTACTACACTACACCAACTCTTATTAAGTAGTTATTGCTTTGAAATGCAGGACTAGCAGGGTAAAGAACTCTTTCTTCCCCAAGGCCGTTAGACTCCTAAACCACTGACTGCAGTTTATAATCAGGGTCATTCATTCATTTGAACTACCTCATCTGACTTGTTTACAGTTAGTTTGCACACAAGCATTTGTACTTTCAAATGCTATTTAAAGACTGGTTAAACAGAGAACATTGCTGACTCATGTAGTTGGGTGTTTTCTTCATCTACTGCAGCTTCTTCACTTTACTCAACTTTCATAAAAGAATCTCCTTGCTTTGTTCTTTGCTTTGCCAGAATTATCACAACTATAAGAGGGTTTTGTCACTGGAACATGTTGTTTTGGGGGCACTGACTGTTTTTGGACTTTCAAGGGTCTTGTGTTATGTATCATCATCATCTTGTGTGTTCAGTATCTGCTATTTGATTTTCTAAATATTTGTGAGAGCAGCTCATTTCTAACTTTATTTAATCACTCTTCCTGTTACTAGAACCTTGTGTCTTTTTCTGTCCTGATCTCAATGTAACTCTGCTCCCCCTCCGACTCTCTGTCTGTCTCCCTTTCACTGTGGAAGAGGTCTGAAGTTGCAGTCACCAGAGCAATTAGAGACTTCATGTTCCTCCTTACTGTCAAGAGGAGGCAGGGGTACACACATACACACAACACGTTCGAATGCACACACACACACCACACGTCCTCTCTCGTCCTCTCTTCTGACAGGCACTGGGCAAAAGTTCACTCTGCCATTGTGCTAACTATCTCCCTTTCTCTTCCACTCTCTTTTCCTCACACTGTCTCCCTCTCACGCTCTGTCTTTTCAAGAAAAGTGCTAACTAGCAATCTTTCACTTCTTCCCCTTCTCTCTCGCCAGCTTCTCCAAGGGCTATCATCCTTCTCTTGCGTCTTCATCTTTTCTCTTCATCTTTTATCTTTTATCTGTCTTTCGGGGGGGAAGTTACAAGCTTGTCCTTCACTCAGTGTCTTGCTTTTGTATGTCTCGCCAACTCTCCGTCCCTCCCTGTATAGCCGCGCAGTAATTACCCCTTCTCATTTACCAGTTCCTTCGTTCCCTCTGCTCATTCTTCTCTCATTCTTTCATCTTTTCCTGCTCATCACGTAGTCTTTTCCATAATTTCTGTCACATACAGCACGTTTGCAGTAAATTTGTTCATAATATATATATATATGTATATAATAGTATATAAATAAAGCTATAAATCTATGTACAGCTCTGGAAGAAATTAAGAAACCACTGCAAAATTATCACTTTGCAATTAGACACTTTTGATTTTGCTATTTAAAGACAAATGTTTGAGTAAAATTAACATTTTTGTTTTATTCTATAAACTACTGACAACATAACTCCCAAATTCCAAATACAAATATTGTCATTTAGAGCATTACTAATTACTAATGTTTTAACTTAGGAAGTGTTCAGAAATCAATATTTGGTGGAATAACCCTGATTTCCAATCACAGCTTTCATGCAGTGGTCTCTTAATGTTTTCCAGAGCTGTATATAAATAATCTGTGCTGCTCATTTGGCCAACTCTCATTCAGTATATTATGATATAGATTTACACTAAGTCAGTGCACATCTGACTTGCCCTAAATACTTCAGCTTCAAATCCATGCATATCTTCATGTATCACCTCCAGTACGTCTATTTCTATTCTGAATTAAATAAATGCAAAAAAGCCAAGGGAGCTCACTGCGGCTGTAGTGAGACACAGTGTCATTTGAAAGATGCTGTGAGGTGACTTTACCTCCAACATGTAAGGATGTGTTTGTGGGGGGTCTCATTTGAGCTTGGTGTAATGTGGACCCATGAAATTGAAACATGACGCTCATGCCTCATATAGCCAGCACACAATGACAGATATTCTCCTCAAAGCCACTAAAAGGGCATGTGATCTGCTGGTCTCCTTGATATTGTAATGAGTCTTCTTGGTCTGCTAATGTGCTCATAAGTATTCATTACCGAAGGGCAGACCTCAAAGCCTGCACAGCAATGGTTCATGCAGGAACATACTGACGATCAATCAAAAAGCAGAACATCCATAAACATCCCATGGTGACTCACACTATCCTCGTACTTCCTCTAAACCTAGAAAACTGGATTGGATGTGTTACCAGGACTCATAATAGCTGTTTGTTCTCCTTTATAAAACATTATGTTGTTTGACACAATTTATTCAGAGTGAAGTTTTTATAATTACCTGGAGTTTATCATTCTGTCATCTAAAATGCAGTCTGCAAAAGTTATGGTACTTTAAAAAGTACCATAACTTGTTGAAATGTTATGAATCATTTTGGTTAGAGGCATTTTTTCCTCCACAAATCCTGAATGTCTCATTTTAGAATTAATCCCTTATTAAAACCCCTTATTTGTAATTAAAAATATATGTAAATATACAATGTCTCAGATGTTTAAGCATGCAAATAGAATTTGCATTAGTCATAGGCAAAACATAGCGAAATGTATTCTGAAAAAAATATCTAAATGTATTCTGCAAAGTAAGGACAGGCTGTGAGCTGTCACATTTGATTTATTAGTAATTCTGTCTGCTGGCAGTTAAGTTTCTTAGTGAAACAAGACAAGAATATTTGGAGTAGAATAATTATTGCTTCTCTTATCTGTAGCTGTCTTTACAGCTGCCTCTGGTAATAACCATAGAATTTATATTCAAACTAATAAAATGTAAGCTTTTTCTGCTTTTGTTCAAATCCCTCTGTTTCAAGGACGATGCCACGGAGAGTTAGCCTTCTGTTCTAGAGAAGTAAATGAAGCGAAATTCAAGTCAAAGTGCTTATTACATATTTTATTGTAAGACATGAACTATCTTTAACTCAGGGCTAAGTAGTAGCCTGTGACTAATTTATTTCCTTATTAGTGAGGCATCATTTTAACCAGAAAAACCTACTGGATGTACTTTTCAGAATGTTAAGTCTGTTAATAAATTATTTTCTGTATGTTTGCATGTCTTGTACATTGTACACATTTAGAGACGCATGCACATACACAAATTCCAGTACATGCGCATGCATCTAAAATTCTTGGTCTTGTTATGTCACTCATTCAGAACCATTCTCACTAAGAGACAAATTGAAAACTAAGAGTGGTTTAGGTTTTGGGAAAGAATGATTTTAGAGAGATTCACATTGAACTGATATCTCCCAGAAACTGTTTCCACAATACACATGATTCGATCTTTGTACAGTGGCTTTCCATCACTGTCACATGCCATTATAACAAAGCTAGCTTGCTTTTACTGAAGACCCAAATTCTTCACTGAGAACTTGCCGTGGTCTGCTCCTAGCTTGACCAGCTATCGAGTCTTCATTGCCTCATTATCGTGGTCACTGTAACTTTCTTCTATAGCGTGCCCATATTTTTGAGAAAAGTGCATTTGAGAATTTCAGATCTGTTCAGGAGAGTTTTAGGGAGGTCTGAAGCAAAGAACAGACTCGCTGCAGTGCAGAATGACTCATACAATTTATATAGCACTTTGTGGATAATAGACGAGAAATAGCAAACTACAAAGCACTCACTTGGATAAAATGTACCCTGCAGTTAGTGGTGATGGAGCCATTAAATGACTTATTAAATTCTCTCAAGAGTCCCAGTTTGTGTAAAGCAATACATCTGAGTTGAGCCGACATAAAAAGGAAGACATGATTCTTTAATAAGTAAAAAAAAAGGCAGGATGAATGTGATGATGACAGACGGAAAACAAAAAGAGAAAAGGAAAATGTATTTGTTCATTCATGTGCGTGAAAGCATATGCTTGTGTGTGTTTTAGAGTATGTGCATGTGCTTTTCAGTTTGTGCACCTCTGACATTTATCTGTGCGGTTTATCCAAAAGCAATCTGGCTTGCTGTTACCGAGTTCAGACAAATAGGCACTGCTGTCTGAAGTACTGCTGCAATATACAGCATATAACACAGTGCCGAAGCAGTAGGTGGATAATGTCAGGCAGCCATCTGATTGTAATTCTCTTTAAAGAATATGACATTGAACTAACACATAACCTAATTATGGCTGCAATTCAAGAGTAGTGTCTACATAAACCATAATCCAACAGTGATGGATTGCAATAAGTCACACAGACCCATACACACAGGCATACACACATTCACAAACTAAAACACATCTGTACACCTGGATTGATGCAAGTGAACATAAAATAAATACACACACAGACACTAAATACAAGTACTCTCCAATCCATCGCTACAGTACATTAGCAGGAAGAAAGTTACAAATGAGAAATATGATATGTGGGGAACAGTTTGGGCTGTTTGTTGTGAACACTAAGGAAAAGAGTAAGTACACATATTACCTGAACAGCATTGTTAGCAAATCTAAACAGTCAATAAACATGTCTCTAAGCCAGCGATTTCTTATTTACTATTTCCATGAGCTGCAGATGGTTGTAAAGTTTTTCATAAACACAGTGTTAACTGAGCTGCCACACTGTGCAGCAGAGTTTGTGGTAAATTCTGTTGTTATTTCATTTAACTTTGAAAGAACTTACATTTCATCCAGATATTCTTGAAAAATTATTGCATTCATTCTATGAAGTTCTAGTGTTCAAAATGAGTCATGTACAAAATGAGATGAGCGAGTGACTCTAAATTTTCCATAGATATGAATGTGAGTGTGAATGTACCCCGCCTCTCACCCAATGACAGCTGGCATAGGCTCCAGCACCCCCTGGACCTTTAAGGGGAAAAGCAGTTTGGATAATGCATGGATGGATGGATGGATGGAGATGAGTGAGTAACATAATGTAGTGTGCACATCTGTGTTAAGTTTAAAGTTTACATTTAAAAATGTGACTAAAAAACTTCAAGCTGCCATTGCATAAATAGTAGTAATGCATGTAAAAGAGGTCACACAGAGCGTGTGTGCTTAGGCTTGTTGCTATAGTAGAGTTACTTTAAGCCCCTCATCTCTTCTCCTCTTCCCCTTTCATCTCTTCTTCCTCTCTCTGACACTACAGGCAATAATGGAGTTTAAACTAGACCAGAGGGAGAAGGTGGAAGAAGGAAGGGAAAGAAAGGAGGGAGGAAAGATGAGCGGAACAGAATGATGAGAGAATGGGAATCATTAGAATCAGTATTGGTGCTTGTATTAACATTAGCTCTGGGATTTATTTAAGTGTGAGCATTAGTATTCTAATAAATTTTATTTATCGTTAATAGAGGTTTGTCTCGTTAATGTTTGTACCTCTTTTAAAAAGGACTTTCCCTGGGGTAAAAGGACAACAGTTCATACTAGCAGCAGAGGCTCATTAAAATAAGTGGAACACTCATATTATTGCATAAGATGAAGGCTTAAATGAAAATTTGGGATGAGACATCTTAAGGCATGCAAGTAGAAAAGTGTTTCTCAATCTGTGAGTTAGAGGAAAATTTTGACAGAAAACAGACAGGAGAACAAGCACAAGATAAAAGAAAGACACAAAGATGCAGAGTGTCGCTGTGAATTAAAGACAGACTTTTGATGTTCTTTAATAAAACATCTGTCAAAACAAGAGTAAAAAGCATTCTGCATCTACGTACACACACAAACATCCATTAAGTGGCACACCTCACAGCAAGTGTCATTGCGAAAGAAAAGACATAAATCTACCATGTAGCCCCAAAGCAACTTTTCCAACTAGAAGCACTGGAAGCAGACAGGCAGAACGCAAAAGTTGAGAGAAAGAAGAAGTCTAAGAAAACTGCAGAAAGAGAGGGCGAAAAGGTAGGCAAGAGAACGTAATGTGTCCCAGGTGTCTGCTCTATCCTCAGCAGTAGTTTAGAGAAAGGCACAGCAACGCCTTAGCCATTCGTCACCATGGAGATAACAAGCTGTCAGGGCCAGAGAGGATCATGGGCCACAGAGGCCGGTCACTCTGCTTGAACACCTCAGGAGCCAATCAGATGAGAAGAGTAGAGGGTGGGATAATGTGAAGAGAAGGAGACTTACTGGCATCAAGCTCTTCAGTGGAAAAAGGAGAGATAGAAAAGAAAGAAAGAAACAACAACTGTAAAGTATTGACAGAAGCAGAGAATGGTAAGAGTGGTGCAAAACACGTGAGAGTGGCAAGAAAATGCTAATATAGAAAGGCCAGAAGACAGAAACAAAGAAGAAAGAAAACATAGTGAAATGCAGGCAGTTCCAAC
>JAUBNQ010000027.1:15859104-15862376 GCA_032353495.1 Ctenopoma kingsleyae
CATCAAAGACAGAGTCTGAAAGGCAAACAGAAAGCCGTGCTGTCCAGTTTTGTCTGACTGTCTGCACTCTCCCTGCGTCTTCCTGACTTACTGGCCACCCATTTGTTTGTCTGTAATACAGACATATTGCTGTGGTATTAGCCTCTTCTCACCGGCTCACTGTAAATGCTTGTATTATGAAGCCAAACTCCTAGAGTTTACAAGGCATTTTGTGGGCTTTTATCTAGATAAATAAAAATAATTTCCGTCAGACAAACCCATGTTTGTGGTTGCTCGAAATCAATTTAATAGAGCGTTTCATTTTCACAACAATCTGTCTCGGTCTGGTTTTACTATTTTCTTCTGTTTAACACTTTCAGCAAATGATATCTACCTAATTGATAATAATTTCTGAAGTAATATTTAAAAAGCATGTTGCAGCCCTAGTGAAACATATGAATGCAGTCACATATTACAGGTTAAAGAGAGGTGGATGAACATACTTTGCCTGTAATTATACCATATAGTTAAACTAAGCGTGAAAGGGTTGTACCATTTGCTATTTATTACTGCGTGTTACAGAAAATGTTCTGTAAAACATACAAACCTTTGGAGCACCTTTGGAGTGTTTAGTTCAACGGAAAGAAAAAACAACATAACTTGGCTATTGCTTGGTGACCTGGGACCAAACACTAAATCTATACTTGCATTATTTTAAAACAACTAGTTTGCAGAGCAGAACACATTTGCATCTTAATCAAGCAAAAGGGCAGTGGTGTGCTAAAGAGCATCTTCTCCACAACGTAATTTGAAAACCTTTTTAAGTAAAAAAACAAAACAAAAACCAAAGCAAAAGGCTTTAAAATGCACCATTAGCAAAATAGTTGTGAGTGAAAGTGATGAAAAAACTTCACTCATGAGCAGAGAGTATAAGGGCCTGAGAGTTGAACTGAAACATCTTACTGACATTGCACTCCTCAGAACCTTGCGCTCCACTAATGGGAGAGGAGTGGACTTTGGTCATATGGTCATACTGAACACACACACACACGCACACATTCCTGCAGTAATCCTACAGCCAGCCCAGTGTGGTCTTGTCTGTCCCTAATGTGGAAGGATCATCCTTAGTCCCACCGCCACTGTCAGCATAGTCAGCAAACAAACAACTGTTTGATCTGTGCACGAGCTAAAACCACACACAAACCCACACATACAAATGTGCACATTCCATTGTTCAACCAGTGCAGTGCTGATCACTGCAGTTGTAGTTGTATAAAGATGTCAAACACACTTACTTTGAGAAGATTCTGGGATGTCTGATGTACTGTGGTAGCAAATCCATAAGATAAAGGAGTGAGGGTGGATGGGAGGAGGGGGCTGGAGTCAAGATGGATGAAAACGACTCAAAGGAACACAAAACAGTGACAGACAATATCACAAAAGAAGAGAAATTGTGACTGCAAAAGAGGGTGATGGATAAGCAGAAAAACAGTTCTAAAAAAAGAAAGACTGTATATAGAGGGGTGGGAAGAACCAGTGCTGGAGAAGTTAGAGGAGTGAAAGGGTCTGAATGCTGTATTTGGAGTTGACATGTAAAGAAAATGAAAATGGTGAAAATTAAAGGATAAGGTGAATGTTTGCTTTAAGGCTAGAGGGGTCAGTTCCACCAGTGAGCCAAAGGATATGGGCTGGAGACCATACGGATGCACCAGTTGCGAGGACAGGTGGTCTGCTTAAGACAGAAGAAGACCACGGGCGCCAGCTCTGGGAAGGGCACCACGAGAGTGCTTAGGTCACTGCCGATGCTGACGTCATCACCCGGACCCACTTCCTCAATGATGTCGTCAGCCTGTGCCGAGCTGTATTCCTCGCTCTGCCCTGGCACTGCTGAGGAAATGCTCCCCAGCGGCACAGGACACTCCTTACTCGTCATGGCAACGGAGACGAGATCTGAAAAGCAACATGAGTTGACACTTGGATTAGAGGAATGAAATGATCATCACATGATTTAATAGAGTAACAGACTTTAGATAATGGCAAAATGTCCGTTTTGATTTCATTAACATGCCATATTTGCACTGCAGCAAATAAATATTAATTGAATGAGTTTATTTCATGAAAGTTTGATTGGACAAACAGTTTTTGGCTATGCAGTCACTCACACAGACCACTAAATCACCTCTATGTCATCTCTTCATATCACAGCTCACAGATATTTAATGCTTGTTGTTTTCTAGCCCCAAAGCCCATTAGTCTTTTGCTGTCTCCCTTTCCCTGCGAACAAATCATAAACTCACTTGTCTGCATAACAGAATGCATTGCATAGTGATAACAATCACTTCTCTCAATCAAACACACACAGTACAACAACGGAGAGTAAATCATTGTCAACAGCCATTGCACATTCATTTCTGATTAATTTAGCCCCATCACAATGCTGAGGAAGAGGAAATGACTTTCCATCTCCTCCCACTTAACTCATGAATTGATTCACCTTTATCTATGAATATAGCTCACACAAACACACACACAAATGCGCACAACATTTGAATATATTTTTGCATGATCACATACTGTACTTGTATTTCAAAGCAGTTTTTCAACAATGTTTTCAACAGGGAACATGCTGTGTGTAATTTTTGCTCACAGTGACAAATTACATACAAAAAAAATACTATGAAGATTTTTTTTTTAAAATAGAGTGTTGTGGTGACTCATTGCTAGTAAGGAAGTCCACTTGCTTTTTTTAAGGGTTTGCAAACAGGAAAATAATAAAATATGAAAAAACAACATTACAATGACAGAAACTTTTTTCCTTCTTTTTGGCTCAGAGGCCCTTCACATTCATCAAGCCACTGAGTCGAGTAGCCACTGATCCACCAGCTGCTGGAGCCTGTAAGTGAATGCATAAAAACATAGTGGACATTGTAGTCCTCCGGCTTTTAACTAGCAGCAAAAGGAGGCAGCCGCCAAGAGACAAGGCGACGTGAGAAGGTTGGACATGGGGTAGACGTTAATTCCTGAGCCTTGGGAGTTGTGACGTCATGTGACATGACCAACCAGCAAGTACTCTGACTACTGTGAGGCCAATCTACACTGCTCTTGTGATTTCTTGAATTACAGTATATCAACTAAACCATATACAGCACATGTGATAGTACTATATGAGTCACAATTTTCTACTTATATATGTGGTGTGCAAAACATATTAATGTGTAACATAACTATTAACTTTAACTATAATAAAGAGAACTATAGTAAAGAGAGTTAGTCAGCCCAGTATTAGAATTAAT
>JAUBNQ010000027.1:15907581-15931919 GCA_032353495.1 Ctenopoma kingsleyae
TCAAACTAAAAATCCTGTCTGGAAGACATGACACAAGTATGTTCATTTTTTCATCCATAAATCATGCATTTAACACATGGCACTGGGGCTGAGTAGGGATGGGCTGAGGTCAAAGCTGGCAACCACTCTGCATTTCTCTGACACACTGCTGTCTAAAGCAAACCGCATACTGTATTGTGCAAAACATAATTGATTACAACAATAATTTATTAGACTTTTCACTGACAGCAACTAAATCATGTTACCAAGTGACCAGAGACAGTCAAAATATGAACAAGTAAAACATGTCTATTCACCAATTTAAAATAACTGTTTTGTTCTACTGTCATCCCACTGGAATTAATGGGTAATATGAATACAAAACCTGTTACAGGTCAAGAGACGTGCAACAACAATCTCTCACTGCTGACTTGAGAATCACAATATAGAAGCATCTATTTTAATCTTCACTTGATTTCATTTTATGCTCTAATATAATTTAATCATGCTGGCCCAACTCTTTCGTGCTCTTTCCAAAAGCAAGTTTGCCCCTGTAGCCAAGCAAAAATCCAGAGTGATACATGGTGTTTATTGTACAGTATGTAATCTACTCAGCTTCTGAGTCCAAAGAAACTGCAATACATTCATGCCTGTCTTGAGCTCTAGATACTGAAACTGAGAAAAAGCACGATTACTGTGAAATGAACTAATTGTTAACAAACATTTCTGTTGCAGTGTAATTAAATAGTTAATAGCTGACTTGCTTATGCATTCACAGCAATTAAGAAAACTAACACATAAAAGTGACATGTGTGCAATGTAATGTGCTCTGTACTGAATAGTTTTACCATAAAAGGAAATAAAAGCAAGCCAAAAGCGTGTTCAAAAGCCAAATAAATGGTTCAGTTACATCAGCATAGCATAGTGAGAAAGCACATTTTAACCATATGTCTATTACACTTTTATAAATATGATCCAACACAAATACAGAGGATAAAAAGAGCAGAACAACAGTACTTCTGTCTAAGTAATACTTACTTTCATCATCTTTGCAGCTGTAGTCGATGAGAAGAGCTGGAAAGAAATAGGAGTGCTGCAGACCGGGCCTCAGTAGTCTGCCAGTGAATATATACAGTGTGGGGAGGTCCTTCAGCCTGAGTGACAGTTCAAAAAGCAAATGAATAAGGCCACTAGTGAACTTTGACCAATAGACTTAAAGTGACATTACATACCATAAATAACTAATTTAGTGTTTAACAAGTGACTGCAGACGTTAATGAAGTGAAGATATTTAGTGATAGATTATTAGTTTACATCAGACTGTGACATTGTAACCTGGTGGTGTTGAGTCTGACTGCGAGCGGGAGCACAAGCCAGTGGCAGACAGAAATAGAAATACATGTTGCCTGGGAGACGACCAAATATTTAGCACAGCCAATAGCCTTAATGTGTGCTTACTATGTATAGCTTGTAACTAAAAGTAGGATCAGATGGCAACATTTGTGATCACCTGACTGACATAAGCTTTAGTTGGTGAAATGAAGTAAGTGAAATGTTGAAAATGTTGATACTGAGTCAAATCATCGAAATGCCTGGAATCTCTTACTCACTGCCAGCAATTTCATACACTATCACCACATTTGGGTCATGGAATGTCAATGGCTTGAGTAAATGCTGGGTTAGAGCTCTCTAACTTGAATTGTCTGCATTAAAATCTGTCATACAAATATTTTAATAAGCCTAATTGTGGTTTTTATTTTCTACTTTTGCCTATATGCAATTGTTTTATTATGTGGAAGCATTTCTCTCAAATGATCTGTAAATCAAGACACATTTCAGTATGAATATGTGCTTTATATTCCCTGAACCAACAATGATTTTACTGTTCCTTTTAATTGTTCATTGTTATTGTTGCAGAGATGACTGACCTCAACTATTTGAGATTCACATATTAATGAGTATGCTGACAAGAAACCCACAAAGAGCTAGAAAGTGGATCTTGAGTTTAAATGATTTTGTCACAGATACAGATTCAAGACGTAACTCAGAATTTATGGAAACCGAATGAGAATTGCTTGTGTCTTCTCCTTGTAAGTCGCTTTGGATAAAAGCGTCTGCTAAGTAAAGTAAAGTAAAGTAAAGTAAAGTAAAGTAAAGACGTTCATGCTGAAAAGTTGTTTCACCTTCTTAGTTCAGTTCTACACCCCTTCATTGGAAAATAACTGAACGGCTCCTTTTTGTGTGCATACTTGTATACCAGACAGAACTTTTCAAAACTACAGTAGACTTTAATCTTGTAGGTGACTTTCTCAAAATTCTGGACTCTGAAAGACTGAAAGCATTCTGCAGGACTGTTTTGCTCTGACAGACTGGGATGTGTTTAGGGCTGCAGCTACTGTGGTGGACTCTTCTACCAGCACACAGGACTATGTTGAGTATGTGACTGGGTACATTAGCACCTGTGTTGAAAACATTGTGCCCACAACAGCAGTCAGGAAGTTCCCCAAACAGAAACCCTGGATAAATAGTCAGATACGCCACATGCTGCGTGCTTGCTCTCATGTATTTAGGTCAGGCAATGAGACGGAGTACAAAGCTGCGAAGTACAGACTAAGGAAAGCCATCACAGCAGCCAAGAAGCAGTACAGGGAAAAGTTGGACGGCTTCTACTTCACTGCTGACTCCAGGAGCAGGCAGACCCCCTGCAGTATGCCTACTGTCCCAACAGGTCCACCTCAGATGCTATTGCGGCTGCACCACACTACTCCTTCTCACACCTGGAGAACAAAGACTCCTACATCAGGATGCTCTTTGTGGACTACAGCTCTGCCCCTTAAACTCACACTTAAACTGTCTGTACTTGGCCTGCACCCCACCCTCTGTGACTGGCTCCTAGACTTTCTGACTGGCAGGCCCCAGTCTGTCAGGACTGGAAATAGGATTTCAGCCAGCATCATCACAAACACAGGCACCCCACAGGGATGCATCCTCAGCCCCATCCTCTACATCCTGTTCACTCACGACTGTGTCGCCTCCCACAAGGATAACATCATCCTGAAGTTTGCTGAGGACACTGCGGTGATAGGACGCATAACTGGCAGTGACGAGGCAGTCTACAGGAAGGAGCTGGCCAGTCTGGCGTCACGGTGCGCGGACAACAACCTCACCCTCAACACGGAAAAGACGAAGGAGATGGTAGTGGACATGAGGAAGGAGAGGAGACCTCACCGGCCACTGTTCCTCCAGGGGGCTTGAAGTGGAGAGAGTGAGCAGCATTAAATACCTGGGGGTATACATCAGTGAAGACCTCACCTGGACACTAAACACCACACAGCTGGTTAAGAAGGCTCAACAGTGGCTGTACTTCCTGAGGAGGCTGAGGAAATTTGGTATGTCGCCAAAGATCCTCAGCAACTTCTACAGCTGCATCGTTGAGAGCATCCTGACCAGCTGCATCACCGTGTGGTACTGTAACACCACTGCAGAGAGTGGTAAAGACTGCTGAGAAGATCACCAGGACTCCACTGCCCTCTCTGCAGAGCATCTACAACAGCAGAGTCCGCGGGAGGACTGCCTCCATACTCAAAGACCCCACCCCTAACATGGACTGTTCACACTTCTACCCTCAGGCAGGAGGTATAGAAGTGTGAAATGCAGAACTCCCAGGCTAAAGAACTCTTTATTCCCCAAGGCCATTAGACTCCTAAACCACTGACTGGAGTTTATAATCAGGATCCACTTCATTCCATCTACCTCATCTGACTTGTTTACAGTTAGTTTGCACACAAGCATTTGCACTTCCAAATGCTTTTTATTGCACATGCACAGTTTGCACATACACATACAGCACACACTTACCTGCACCTTGCTGTTGTAATAATTATGTTGTTATATTTATGTTGCCTTTAATACTACTTAGTATTTATTAACTTATTATGCAGCATATGGTGTTCTATATTATCCACATGAAACTGTTTGATGTTAAAATATGTGGAACCTGACAAATCTTCAGATCAGCAAATTAATGTCTGTAATATGTCTTGTATGTTCCTAACTTATACTTAACTTAAACAATACATTAAAGCAGTGAGGATTAATGGAAATGTCCTAACAGAGATTCAAGCCCATATGATGACACTAAAAGATTAAAAAAAATTTATTTGATTATAGTTGCTTTTGGTTTTCTGTTTTACTTGTAACACTTGCTTGTGTCAGTGTGATCCAATGAACTAAAGGTGTCTGAGACAGCTGGTGTCTGAGATATGACTTATTACATGGTTATTGCATCAGAAGTTCCATGGGTTACAGAAATGCTAAATTTCCTCTTGCCCCAAGACAGTCTCAAGACAGTCAGCAGATCTAACAACACAGAAATCTCTCAGATAATAAGAGGAAGAACACAAACACACAATTAATCTTAACCATAACCATTACGTTCCTAACCCTAACCCTTGCCTTACTTTAAAAACAAGTCATCACTGTAATCTTTAAAGATTTAAGAGTAATGAACAGGCCAATAAGCCACAACAGTATTACACAGCGATTGCACCATTGCATAAACATTAGGCTTCCACCACCATGGTGCGTGCAGTGCCTATCAGTTTCTTTTTCAGTTTGTAAAACAGAAATTTGTATTGTATCTATTCATAAAATTGTACTTTTCATTTGTCAAGTAAATGAAAAATTTTGATTTTGGACCGTTATATAGTATAGAAAATCAGAAAACTGATCTTTCGGTAGTTTTCGGTTCAGTTTTCGTCTTGAGCTGCTCTGGAGGGCGGGATCTAAGCGTGCAGCGGTGCAGCCCAGCTGTCTCTCCTGGTCCAGGACCTGTCTCAGGAGGGACCGACCCACGTTGTAATCATATGAACGACCCCCTCACTGTGATTGGTTTGTATTCACAACATATGCAGAGCGACTGAAAAGCTATTGGTGAAGCGGACGTGGTGGGGCGCGGACACACGCTCGGCCACACCCTCGTCCACACCCTCATCCACACCTTCCTCATTATTATCAATGAGGTGGTGGCAGGTTTTGTTTTAAATAGCTTAAATGCAAACAGACAGCATATGCATATCCCATCATGTCACTGTAATGTTATCGCAAGTCAGCTACTGTATATAGCTTGATGTAACCAGACTGTGGTGCAGCTATGACTGTGTAGTTATCGTTACCGTGAGGAGCTTGCGGTACTCTGGCTACCTACAGCAGCTGGTGGGTCTGTGTGTGGTTGTCAGCCGTCATCACAACAACCGGGTTCATATTTATTTCTACGAGACTGGCATAGACATGGCGTCCGTAGCGGCGGTGCATGAGCCAAGCATAAGCCCCGGCTCCATACCGCTGGCTGATGCTTTAGTCCCCGCGAGCATATTTGCTCCAGACCGAGGAGGATGCGCGGACGACGCCGGGGACGAGTGTTTTGAGGACGGGGACGTGCTCAATGGCGAGCCCGAGGACCGCGGGCTTGACTTTACTAACAAGGTAAGGCTAACGGCTAGGCCCTAGCTAACAGCGCTGCGAAGCTAATAGCAGCTAGGAACATTAACTCCTGGGAATGAATGAATGAATGAAACAAATGATGTGTTTAATGGATTCAGTGATGTAATAACAAAACACAACATATTATTCCATAATATACGAAACGAGTAACTTAATACCAAACATTATACACGACTCTCTGTGGTCTCGGGGGGTGGGGGGGTTGCTTTTGCTGACGTTAACGAAAATAGCTAACTAGCTGTGGCTAACAACAGATGCCCCAGTGCGTAACTTAACCTAACATTAGTTACCTGTTCAAAACGCATAGTGTGTTATTACAGCACGTCTCTAACCAACAGTGTTATTATGCTGTTAGTAAATGTTATGTAAAGCATGGCATGGAAATATAGACGACTCCTGTTGTCAGACAAACCCAAACACTGACTTGACGTGGTGAGTCAAACCCAATACAAAGCACACAAGCTGATGAAACAGATGGCAACAAGATCATGATTCTTGGGGTTTTCCTGCTGAACCAGTGCCAACACCAAGGCCTGCGAGCAATAACTAACGTGACAAAAAAGAACATCAGTGCTGGCGACCTCTTTTGGTTTTTTGAAGGAACCCAGGGTTATCAAATGAGTTTTTCTACAAAATAATGGTTTCCTATACGTTGACATCATCCAGGGTTGTGTTGTGAAGGGTCAGATTACACATAGCAAGGATTCCATAAACAGGTTGCACAGAGTTGCATCAGGGAGGAAGTCCTTTGTTCACCTTTGGCTCCTATCAGTTTCATTAGACCGTGTCAGTCTCTGCTGTGTTGTAACTTTATCTATAAACCTATACTTTGACTCACGGTTGTAGATGTTACTCATAGTACATTCACAACATGGATATTTTGGTACTACCGAATCAAAATATGGGAGCAGTGCTTTTGGTTTCATTTCACTTGTCTCACCATCTTCATCTTAATAAACTTCCTGAAGTAGTCTTCATGTAGAACTGGCTGGAATAATTTCATTTTTTGTGTAAAAAAGCAGGGACAGTAGTTGCATTCACGTGTAACTTCAAGGTGAGGTGTTTCGTGGGAAGAGTTACAGCTGTGTTTGTGTGTGTGACAACAGCTTTTGAACTTGCCATTCCCCCTAAGTTTACTTTTTACTTATATTTTATATTTATGAATTATCTGCACTAAACCAGACATTTTTACCAAGTCCAGTCATACTGAAAAACAACCACACCTGATACACTCAGGTGTCAACCTTTGTCCATTTAATAACCATTATCATTGGATAAACAATTTTTTTTATTGCACATTAACTGTAGTCAGTGTTCTCTTGTTTTTCCTCTTATCTCTTCCCTCACTGGAACCAAATAGCTGGCACTTGTTAGTCCAAATGGAGAGCAGTATGACTCGTTACTACGCCAGCTACGGGATAGAATGGAAGAGGGGTGTGGAGAGACAATCTATGTGGTTGGGATGGGCTCAGGTGAGAAACACACAGTTGACACATAAGAAATGAAACTTAAACACATAATCTCATTGAGCTGTTTTGGAAAGTTGCAAAGTTATGGTTGTTTGTATGTGAAATTCTTTTCTTCTTCTGTTTCTTTGTCGTTATGTGCCAGAGCTGATAATAACATGTCATTGGATCCTCCTGTTAAATTCTGTACTTATCTCTTGTTCTCCTCCATCTCTCTGTTGTAGATGGTGGTGACTGGGGTCTGGATGACAAAGATATGGAGGCCTCCGTGGCCACAGTGCGATCTATGTGCGAGCAGCTAGACACTGACCTTATTCCTCTACGAGAGCGCAGTGAGGCTGCTGGTTTGGTACATGACTATCTGATTCGCCGGCGTGTGGGTGAACTGGACTTCCTGGAGGTTAGGTGAGTGGTCAGAGTTTAGAAAATTATATTAAGGGTAACTGTTGTGGTGCCATGGAGATTCTACTTCTTCTACATTCAACAATAGAAATAATTCGACAATTTCTGTTCATTAATTACTGGTTGAGGCCATCATTACAAGGTTAGGTGTTCTTCTTCTGAAGATTACATTTTCTTTAATGGCATGTCGGAAAGTTATGCCTTCCTAGTACAGTTTAAATTCTATTTTGTTAATCCCGCATCTCATAGGGTTGCAGTGGTGGGTAATGTGGATGCTGGTAAGAGTACTCTACTGGGAGTATTAACACATGGAGAGCTGGACAATGGGAGGGGCTTTGCCCGTCAGAAACTCTTCAGACACAAGCATGAGATGGAGAGTGGCAGGACCAGCAGTGTGGGCAACGATATCCTGGGATTTGACCAGGAGGGACAGGTGAGGCATAGAGAGGTCCTACTTGCTGTAATGTAATTCAGTTTGAAAGAATAAAAATAATGGTTCATTATGGTAGGTTTAATGATGTGAAGTCAATGTACAATAATGCACAAATGCACTAATATTCTGAATTAAACATTAACATTATGTAGAGAAGCCTGCAAACATGACAGGAGTGGAATATAAATGGGAAATGGGAATATAGATATGACATGTCAAGAGTTTGTAGGGTGATTCAAGGTGTGAATAACTGGTAGTTGTACTGCACAGCTTAATATAAGGTAAGTTGAGATCACAATTTATTGATCCCCCAACCAGCAGTAGATTACAAATGACCTCAAAAATCATATCAAAAATGTCAGAACACAATAAAACTAGGATATACTACAAGAAGACAGAATAGAGCAATAATTGTAGTAGTAAACATAAAGAAACATAATTAGGGAGGTGATATACAGTATATCTACAAAATGTGTTACTTCGTGAGAGGCAACTGCAACACCAAATTGACAGGTGCCTTTAAACTCTGCAATCAGACAAATCAGTCTATAATTATCCAACTCATTTGAGTTTGCTGGGAGCCAATCAAGCCAAAGTCTGATTCTAGCAGAGACAAAGAACCTGTAGCAGCGTTCCTCCACACACCACAGGTGGAGCAGTCACATTTTTCTGTCCGCCCTCACCAACTGGAAACCATCCAGATGAGCTGGGACTGAGTTCATTCTACCATGTCTCGTTCTGGTTCACGATCGCTCCAGATGACTCGTACAGAGATTCTGTCTGTTTCTCACAGTGTGTAAACTCCAGCTCTGCACCTCCGCCTCCTCAGCTTGTCAGCTTGTTTTTACATTGTACATCAGCTACTCATGCTCAGAGATTTTGCTCAGCACCAGGCATGGGAACAAAGAAATGACAATAACTTTGACAGATTGCTTGGTGGAAACACCATTCACCACTTGACATAGAACTGATCTTATTGTCACACAGGAACAATAAGAGCAGGTTTTTGTGAAGAAGCACATGCTTGTGGAGAAAAAGAATGTGGCTTTAATTTTGCCCTGTCTGTCCCCAGGTGGTGAATAAACCAGATAGTCATGGAGGAAGTCTGGACTGGACCAAAATCTGTGAGAAGTCCTCCAAGGTCATTACTTTCATTGACCTGGCTGGCCATGAGAAATATCTCAAGACCACAGTGTTTGGGATGACTGGACATCTACCTGACTTCTGCATGCTGATGGTAAGAAGGACATGCATCTATTCGTGTGTATATCTGTGCATACTTCAGTGTATCAGTATATCAGTGAAATATTTAAAATTTCTATAATCATCACAAGTTTTATCACTCATCCAAATGTCAAATTAAGTTAACATATAGTGTCCGTGATTTAGAAAGTATGTTTTTTTTCTTGTTTCTATTAATAAATTATAGAAATAACATTCAGTCATTCACTTCTTTTCCAGGTGGGCAGTAATGCAGGTATTGTAGGGATGACCAAAGAGCACCTGGGCTTGGCCTTAGCGCTGAATGTCCCTGTGTTTGTAGTGGTAACCAAGATAGACATGTGTCCAGCCAACATCTTGCAAGGTCAGTTTTATGAAGTCCCCTTTTCTTAGTCCCTTTATTGTCTTTCTGTCTTCTCTACAATATGCAATGTGTACATATATTGGCTTTGTACCTGTATGCAGTTCATCTAGCAACATTTGACATTAAAATCAATGTGTTCTGCTCATTATTAGGCTGTGTGTATAATCTTGTGGTATTACCTTGGTTATAACAGAGACACTGAAGCTGCTCCAGAGGTTACTCAAGTCCCCTGGCTGTAGGAAAATTCCTGTCCTGGTACAGAACAAGGACGATGTCATAGTCACGGCTTCAAACTTCAGTTCAGAGAGGTAATGTGTCTGTCCCAGTCAGTTTCAGAATAGGTGAAAATGCTTCTTTGTAACCTGCGTGTGTGTTGTGTGCCCCTAGGATGTGTCCTATCTTCCAGATCTCCAATGTGACTGGAGAAAACATGGACTTGCTGAAGATGTTTCTCAACCTGCTTTCCTCCAGAACTTCCTACCGAGATGACCAACCTGCTGAGTTTCAGATAGATGACACCTACTCTGTACCGGTATGTGCACTCCAATGACGAACTCTTCTCACTAAATACATTTTATTTGTGGAATATGACACTAAGGGTACACCTTCCAAATGCTGTCTAATTCACATGTTGTGTTCTGTTTATATCTCAGGGAGTGGGAACAGTAGTATCTGGAACTACTTTACGTGGACTCATACGTTTGAATGACACCATGCTACTGGGGCCGGACCCCCTTGGCAGTTTCATCCCCATTGCAGTCAAATCAATCCACCGCAAGCGAATGCCTGTGAAGGAGGTTAGAGGTGGCCAGACTGCCTCATTTGCTCTAAAAAAGGTAGGAAAGAAAAAATCTTTGTAGGTTTTTTGTGTTAGAATCGGTTCTTAGATTGGCTGCTTGCTCAATATAAAACACAGTACAGTAACTGTTTTGTTCCAGGGGAAGGTTCTGTGTCAGAAGTATGGCCACGTTTAGTCTAGATTTAGCTGCCGGGGCTTAAATTGACTGACCTTAAAACTGTATTGGATAATAACAGTTCTTTTTTCTCTGTGTTTTTGTCATCTTCTCATCATGTGACTGTACAGATAAAGCGATCATCCATAAGGAAAGGCATGGTCATGGTTTCCCCAAGACTGAACCCACAGGCAACATGGGAGTTTGAGGCAGAGATCCTGGTACTGCATCACCCCACTACAATATCCCCCAGATACCAGGCCATGGGTGGGTGTCAATCACATAGAAAGTCACTTGTTGTTGTTAAGTTGTTTTATTTCTTTCCATAGTGGTTTTATGTTAATGAAACCACTATAAGTACATTTGGGTGTCTTTGGTGCAAAAGTACAAATCCATATTAAATATTTGTGTTACATGTTAATTTATGTTCCTGAACTAATGTACAGTTTGGTTATATGTACAAAATAATTTTGAGTGTTGTTCACACTGACTGAAGTTTAGCAAATACAGAGCAGTTAAGTCTCTCTTTATATAATACTCAAATACACATATGTGCACACATGTGGATGCTTGCAAAAATACATTTTACCCCTCTTGTCTTTGCCTCTCTAATCACATCTCAGTTCATTGTGGCAGCATAAGGCAGACAGCGACCATCTTGTCCATGAACAGAGACTGCTTACGGACAGGTGACAAGGCTTCAGTCCACTTCCGCTTCATCAAGACCCCTGAGTATCTGCACTGTGACCAGCGGCTGGTGTTCAGAGAGGGACGTACGAAGGCTGTGGGGACCATCACTAAGGTGACTAAGCCCTTTGGAAGATAAATAAAGTATAGACTGGCTATAATTATGTAGCGCATCATGTTAAAAAACATGTTTTTTTCCCTGCCACAATAATGACTTTACCCACTCACATGTGAGGGCTTCACACTGAGATGTAGAATATTTTTTTACTCATGAATAGTCAGTGTCTTCCTCTTTGTGGCTCACATACATATTCTATGTTGCAGCTGTTGCAGTCCACCAATAATTTACCATCAAATTCCAAACCTCCACAAATCAAAATGCAGTCTACAAAAAAGGCACCGCTCCGAAAGGAGGATGGCACCACAGCAGCTGGCGAAGATGTAGCAACGATAACACAGACAACAGGCCCAAACACGGCGCAACAGGTGAGTCAATGAAGATGTTGTTAATACTGTACTATACAAATACTGTATGGGGTGCTTTTATTGTAGTACTATGGTGTTTCTCTTTGAATTTCCGGCCTCTTACTGAGTACTAATCCTAACATTGCTGTTTTTTCCTAACTTGTTAACTGCTGTGTTCTCCTCCCCTTTTGCTTTTTTCCTGTTTAACATCTTATCCACCCTGTACGTCCTGCGCTTTGATTTAATCATTTCATCCCAAACTCTTACTCTGCTAAATCACAATACTGCTTTACACTCTCTGCCTCTCCTTTGCTTGCTTGACTGACTTCCCAAGGGGGAAGGAGATGAAGACCCTCAGATAAAGGAGGGCAACAAAGAGAATAAGGTAAAATGGGTTAATTAACAGTGGAAAACCTAAATAGTGGACTTGGTTGAGTTCAAAACTGTGCAGTTTGGTTCTTGGTACATATTTAATTAATACAGTTTTAAGCATTAGTTTAAACCTGAAAATATACATGCGGTGCCATGAAACTCTTCCTATGTGTATGTATATATATATATTTCTTGTATTTGTCACACTTAAATGACTGAGATCATCAAAAAAATTTTATATTACACAAAGATAACCAAAGTAAATGCCCCTACCCCCAAATGCCCTCCAGTATGGCTGAATTAAAAAACAATTCTGCAAAGAAGAGTGGGCCAAAATTCCACCACAGCGATGTGAAAGACTTATTGCCAGTTATTGCAACCACTTGATTGCAGTTGTTGCTGCCAAGGGTGGCACAACCAGTTATTAGGTTTAGTGGGCAATTACTTTTTCACATAGGGCCGGGCAGGTTTGGACAGCTTTTTTCCTTAATAAATGAAATAATCATTAAAAAACAGCATTTTCTATGTACTTGAGTTATCTTTGTGTAATATTAAAATTAGTTTGATGACCTGAACCATTTAAGTGTGACACATATGCAAAAAAATACAACAACATTTAAATATATCAGGAAGGGGGGCAAATACTTTTTTTCAAGTGTTTTTGTTGCCTCTCCTTTGTAGCCAAAGTCTGGAGGAGGTGGAAGAAGAAGGGGTGGCCAGAGACACAAAGGAAAAGGCCAGAACAGCGGCACCAACTCCACAGCAGCCCCCCCTACGGCAGGGATCGGAGGCTCCTGAACTACCCTCTTGTTCCTTGTAATCCTCCCTCTCTGTTATCACTACACCAAGTGTGTTCATTCCACAAACCATGAAAAATGCCGAAGTTTCGAGGACACTCCTCAGACATATTAGTCTTTGCCTTTTTACTCCAGGTCCTACAGCTTTTCTTTTTAAAGGGAACACAAATGAGTATGTCTCCAAACAAGCATACACCCTTCATACATATTTATGTCAGCAGCCTTTACTATTTTTATTGGTTTGAGTGATAGAAAGGAGTGTGGATTTTTTTTAACGTTAGCCTCACTCAGGATGATTATTTATTTAATTATAACCATATTTAGAGTGTGTCTGTGAAATATACAATTCAGTCCTCTGGCTCTGTCAGTGGCAGGGAGGGAGGCTAAACTCAAAACAAGGGCCTCGTACCAATATGAGCAGCTATAAGTAAAACTCTCCATGCATTCCCTGTGTATTTGCAATGACAAAGAGTTGATGTACTATTTATAAGGCATATGTAAATTAGCTGTTAGTTGTGCTCCAATTGGAAAAATGCCATTGTACAAAGTGTTTGAAAATTACAAATGAATGTAGCAGAGGGAACATAGTGATTTCAAAATCTAGGTATGGAAAATATAAGCTGTTAAATTTTATAATTGTCATTTATTTAACACACATGCAGAATGTTGACTTTTGGATGGTCTTAAGTCTTTACACCTACACTCACCTGCGCTCTTAGATTCAGTAGTATGTATCATGCTTTCGCTGTCAGTCACCCATGTACAATCCTCACACAAAGTGGTAGTATACACAAATACAGCACATAATCTTTTCACTTCCAGCAGTTGCTCATTCAGTACTTGCGGTGCTAGTTGTATCCCTGGTACCCCGTGTGTTATGGCCTGTTGCTGTTAACATGTTGTGGCATTTTAAACACATTTTGCAGCTAAGAAAACTGACCATTAATAAACAGGTTGTACTGAACATTTCATTTTTTCTCACATTTCCTCTCTCTCTCTATGTGTGTATATATATATATAAAACCAGTGCCCTAATTTCATGTAATCTGTTGTGTTGGTGTGAAAAAGAAATATTTTAACTTGAACTAATTCAACAAGATACAGTAATGTCCATGTATCATGTTTTTCCTCAAACATATAATTTTTTGTACAGTAAGGCTAGGAGTGTTATGTGGTCTCTCATCACATTACAAAAATGAAGTGGGAGATGTTTTCTAGATTTGTTGAGGAACCACATGGCAGAATATTGTATATGTAAATACAAATAATATATTTGTATAATATATTCCAACTGTAAATCTGCAACATCAGTATAATTCAACATGTGAACATTAGTATCCTGTGCATAAAAAAATATGAATTACTGCAGTTTGTTAACATATTCTATTACCAACAATGGTCCATAAAGTTAAAATATAAAACAGGAAATCCAGTTTTCTACTGCATAAGCAGTTTTAAGTCGGCATTAAGACATCCGAATGGAATAAATAATGATAAAACACAGCCCTGTGCAAAAATCTTAGACCACTATTCGATTATATTTTTTTGATGATGGCTATATATATTTATTTCTCAGTTTTTGTTTTGGAACAACCAGACAGACAAAAAGTGGTTTCTTGGCTGCTATCCTTCCACAACGACCATTCCCCGAACAACTTAACTAAATACACTAAATATTTGTCACTTTGGTCTATAGAAGCTGTTTATCTAATATTTTTACTGTATTCATATTTCCTAGTTTTATTCTAATAAAAATACTAAGAAACATACATATGGTCAATAGCTTTTACAGAAGAACAAATCTAATAGTGGCCTAAGACATCTGCACAGTATTGTATGTTGAACTGTTTATATTTGCTACAGTACATTTAGTCATAAATTACAGATAATATATATTTACGTAACATTTATTTACTACAGATTGTAACACAAAGTATTTATTTATACAGTATGTCATACAAGTGCAGACTGCTCACTACCACTGTTAAGGTAGCACACACAACCATGGTCTTGTATTACAATTTGAAAAGGCTTTGCTTGGCATGTGCAACATTAGTATTTAAATATTCTGTGGAATTCATGATATTGAGTTATGCAGCATTCCTCTCAAAAATAAGTTGTAAATTTACAGCCTCGCATTCAGGAATGTTCTCTTTTGGTCTTAATATTTGGAAATGTACAGCATAGTGTGAAATTTAGGATCATGTTAAAAAGCCCTGTGTTTATTATGGTGACCAGCTGGTGCTGCCTTTAATGCAAACACAATCAATGTGTCTGAATGGACTGTACGTTTCACTCCTGCATAAAACACACTCAGCTATAAAAAGCTGAACAGCCAGCGCAGTCAGTACATAAGTACTTTTTAAGTGTTTCAGCCCAGTGAGTACAGATAGTTCTGTACTACAGAAGTATTTTACTTGTATAACTATATAGTTTTAACAGTGTAGTTAAGTGAGATCTCCTGTACTGGGTCTGAATAAAAATATAGTATGCACCTTAACGCACACATGCTTCTGCTCATACATCAGACAACCTTTACAACAATGTGAGGGTTTCAGAGTCATCATTGTTACCACTACTGAATGCTGAAATGTGATGTAACACATATGATCTGTGAAGTAGTCACTAAAGCAGGCAAAGGTGTCCAATTTGTGATTGTAAGAAAAAGGTGAAGCAACATCAAATACAGACACAGGACAGGGTAAAGTCAGCTGTTCTTGCTGAGCGTCTAGCCGTCAATGTCCCAGCTGAAGAGGTGATGTTTCACCAACATGTCCTGCACTCCCTCTTTCAGTGGTCTCTGCTCTTTTTCCTAGCAAAGACAGGAGACAAATCGACACCATGATGGTAACACATTTTAAAAAGAGTCATTTTGATTTAACAACAGAAGAACCTGTGGACACAACTGCCTGGTGTCTGGCCAGAGGAGATTAAAAAATTCAACACACAGGTCGAAGTGCTGCAATGTTTTTTATACTATATTTAAAATGAAACTGAATGATGACGAGAGAAACTGGGGACGCAATTTTTTAAAATAATTAAATCAACAGGTGAACTAGTGTAACTAATGATTGCATCTACAGTCTCATACTTATGTTACATAGAGATCCCAACTAAAGAGGTGACAATGAACCAGCACATCCATAACTTCTGCTTTCAGAATATTCTGAAACGGTATAAAGTCATGAAGTCGTTCTTCCCTGAACAACAAGACTTGCTTACTCCTGCTTTATGAGGATGTATGACGGTCTGTTTTTCCTCACCTCTTTCTTCTCTGGTAGCTCACAATCTTGGGAAAGACTGAAGGCAAACTTTGACAGGACCCTGAGAAAACAATGGCAGACTGGTCATTATTTGCTTTACTGCTTAGATCCAATATAAATACACAACTTTACTATTAATTAAATTTTCAGTATAATCTATAGTCATCAATTTATATTTTCATGAATGAGTAACAGTTAATAAATAAATAAATAATTTAATATTGGAAAAGCAGCATATCCTAACAATGCTTTATGTGTTTCCACACTCAACTACTTCCACCATTCTGAGAATTTTACTCTCTAAATCAGACAGAATTATGAGAGACAGTAGTTTTAGTTATGAGTTTTTTACCTGAGCTCACACTTGATCTGTACCCAGCCAGGGCTGCGAAGGAATGACCAAGGATGATACCATTTCTCTACAGCAGCCATGCTGGAACACAACACCTCCAACCATAGGTGCAGTACCTGCTCACTAGAAGGGCAGACATAACGAGAACCAAACAGCCTAAATGTTTTGGTTTACTCATAATTTGCACATTAATATATTTTATATATTTTTCTCCACACTGCATGTACAGAGTGACTGACGATTTCAATTCTGTCTGGTGCTAGTCTGGAAAACTCACTTGAGGCCAACGCAGACAAGAGACCTAAACTTGACGTCCATCTGGGCGTGTGCCGAGTCATGGCTCATGTTGACTGACTGCACCGCCTGGGAACAGCAGACAGGGGATGCTCATGCACTTCATATTGCCTTCTACATGCTAAACGTCTACACAGGGCTGCATTTCATCCTACAAAAACAACTTTCAAGACGCACACTAGAGTTTTCATGGTACTGAAATTGTGCAAACGATTTTATTTATGCTCTGCTTTATATTAAGCTAGATAAAACTAACAACATGCATTCTTTATTATTTAAACTGCATAATTTAAATGACATTACACATTAGGTAACAGCCACTCACTCTATATAGCAGCTCTTCTGGTGTTAGTACTTTCCCATCTTCGTCTAACCTGGTGAAAAACAAAAACAATGAGTCATTACTTTACAATATTAAACTCTTGAAATATAGAAAATGCCAAAACATACATCATCAAACTGAGCATTCTGACAAGTGCTTGTTTATGTCCTTAGCTGAAGGTAATTTTTTTTTCCTAACCCATATTAAATGAAAACTGAATTTTCATTTATTTGACAGAACAAATAAAAACACAATAACTGTGTGTATGTCTATATTTTACCTGTAGGTTTTACACAACACCAATCTGGAGTAGACAGAGTTGAAGTCCCTTTCTACCTCTCTACTGGCTGCCTGAGAGACAAAGGACAGAATGGAACAAGTCCTGTGCTGAATTTAATTCAAAACAAAACTGTGGAAAATAACAAAGCTGTCCTCTTTCTTACCTCTTCTATAAATAACCAAGGATGACAGGGTCCTCCCAGTATAGATGGTTTCTTCAGACCATGTTGAAAGATGGCCTTCAGGGCTGGACACAGTGTGCCCCTAGCCAGATCTGTCACTGCCTCTGTCACAGAGTCATCACCTGCTAATGAGTACTGAAGACAGACAAGAATATCAATCAATGTTTAAGACAATCCGCAGATTAATATTCAGGACACTGTAATAAAAATATAAAGAAAGCAATAGAAAAATACACAAAAATGGGCACATGGGCTAAATAACATAATAATAAGAAGTACTTTATGAAACTGAAAATGTAATCACATTCATACCTCTTTGCTTCTTTCATCCAAGATCTCCACAAACTTTGCTGGAAACCAGCCTGTTAAAAAAGCCCAAGACAAAGTGCAGAGTGTTGTGAGACAGATCACAGAACAATGAATTATCCAAAAAGTAACAGTGGGTATTGATACATCAATGTTCAAACCTCTAAGACCATTGAGCTCTCCAACCCAACAATGTTCATCTTTCTGTGAGACGATCTGAGGGAGACAGACAAAAACAAGGTGAAATAGTAAATCAGACTCACACTGTGATGTTAAGTACAGGGACTGAAAACAACAACTAGTGTCTGTCATGACTCACAGTGATGATGTCATTCTTTCTGAAACCCAGTTCATCATCATCATGTCGCTCAAAGTCTAACAAAGCCTTTGCCCGTCTCCGCCGATTGCGGGAGACAACAAGGAAGTTTTCATGGTCTCGCTGGTGGCTCTCCATTGAATAATCAGGAGTCAGATCCTATATTAAAAGGATGAGAAAAAAATCTGTGAAACTGATGGTCTTTACAATAACAAATGTAGCACTAAACTATACAGTCTGACAGCAAATGATGCCTCTATCCTTATTTTGGCTGATTCACAGTCCAACACACTGTTGTTACAGTGTATGAACTCACAGTGCTGGAGTGATGTGGGTCCAAACAGTGGAAGTGATCAGCAATGCGTGCTATGGCCTCTCGCAGTGCAGCCACCAGCTCTGTCTGCTTAATGTTCTTGGATTTTAGGGCCTCTGCCTCATCCTCCCCAAACAGCAGTGAGCTTAGGGTGGACTTCCTGCGCAGGGACTGTCTCCTCACCACCTAAACGTATACAAACACAGAATATATTTGTCATATTATTTTTTCTGGAGTCTCACAATCAAATCAGTGATGTTTCAGCACTCTAATTTTCTGCTAACACTACAGTGAATGACCTTGTTGAGATTGGTGTTGAGTGTTGTGTTGTTTCCACTGCTGAACTGTGCCTGTTCATTCAGGATGTAGGCTAGATGCTTGTGTCGATGGGCTTCCAGAGTTTCTTGGGATAGTGCCCCTGCCAGCCTCATAGCCTCCCCAAGAACAGCAGGCCCATCTCTCAGCTGACTTGGTAAGTCTGACAGAGTATTGAAAATGGATGCAGAGTTCTCTGATGACACAAGTTCCTCCTCCTGTGGTTGAGGAGTAAATTTCACGAGGATTAATGTTTAACATACAGCTTTCGTCAACAGTCAGAGTATCCACTGAATAGTTAGTGTGGGATAGTTCCTAGCTATCACAGTGTAAAATGTCTGTCGGCATAAATTGCTGTAATTTGAACAAATAATAAAATTACCCTAAAGCGTCTTGGAACAAGGTAGATTGTATCAGGGAGTAAAAAAACAAAGAACAAAAAAAGCAAAACAGGAAACGTGGTGTAATGCAAATACCTTGATCTTGAGCATGCCCAGTGTGACCTGAAAAAGCACCAATGAGCCCTGGTAGAAGAGCAGGTCCCAGATCCTAAGGAGCAGACGGATGTCCACCACACTGGCAAACGATGTCAGGAACCAATGCAGTGTGATCAATGACAACTCTGGATTTATAAAACGAAGGGAGTTACATACTGTTTAGTCATTCAATGCCCATATTGCCTCGCTGACTCCATGCACCACATTCTCTCCAGCTGTCCAACTGACAGTTTCTTTTCCACTGTTACCTATGTCATGCTCCTGCAGAAGTCGGTCCAGGGCCGGCAAGAACTGAACAATAAGCTGTCGGAGAACTCTTTGGTCTGTTTGGACTCCCAGCAGAGTGGAGGAGAAGTAAGATGGAGGAAGGAGGTCTTCAATCAGGGCACACATCATCCATAATACATCCTCTTCCTCAAGAAAGAGGAGAAGACAAGAAACCACCTTGGAGGAGTCAAGACATAGGTGTGGGGAATGAAAAGGGGGGCGAAAAGAAAAGTATTAATAAAGGCAAGAGGAAACAGGAAGGATGACGCAAAGGTCGTGAAAGTGCTATTACAACACTTATTAAAAAAAACACAAAAAAAGTGTGTGCCTTTAGATTTTTGTTGGATCAGATGGGCAGAGCTGAGTATGGTACTTTTGTATGTATATGATCTTACCATGCCAGTACCCTGACAGTACCCAATGTCTGGGTAGAGCCAGGCGATGCCTCTCAGTACCCGTCTCAGTCTTGGCACTCCAACACTTGTGAGACTACTGAAACATGCGTTGGTTGGCATAGTCCGCAGGAGGTCCTTCTCTATCTAAAAGGCACAGAGGTAAACAAAGGACATCAAAATTACACAGAAGTTCAAGAAAGGTTAGGAAGTGGCCATGTAGAGAAATAAATGAAATGATGGAATGTACTGTAAGCACCCTCTTATCTATGATCTAATCTTAAGTGCATTTTCATTTCGATAAATTGCAACTTTAAAGCGACCTCTGATTTCATAGCATACACTGAATCACATTCTGGCAGTGCTTCAACACTCTCATCTGTTTGCCTCCCTGTGTGCTTGCAAGGAAATAAAATATTATAAGAAGTTTGCATAATCTAGACTTTTCCATGATACTACCCTCTTTACTACTGCCTGACTTAATTCAGCTTAAAATTGATTTCTCACTAAAACTTGTTTTTCTTTCCATGAAAATACACCATGGCAAATGTTCACTATAAAAAATGAATACATAGTTGCTTCATACATGGGTTCCTGGTATGTATGAATTTGTGAAATCTATGCAAAGGTGTGTAATGTTTTTGAAATTTTGCATTAAGAAGTACTATATTTGGTAGAATTAATGAATTGGGATTGTGTGGATAAAATGGAATTTACCTGTTTAGCTGTGCTGGTGTCATCATTTGAGCTGTTCTTAATGATTTCTCTGTAGGAGATCTCAGAGGTCCTCTTCTTCTGCAGTGCTCCAGACAGACGCATCCACAGCTAACAGACAGAACATTTTTTAAACTCTGAAGCTTGTTTTGTGCCTTTGGAAGTTACTAAAATGGCAACTGTAGCACATAAGCAACAATTGTTCCATTTTATTTTGATTTATTGTTAGAGCTTTGTATGCCAGAATGTGATTGGCCAGCTTTAGCAATATATTTATGTCCCACTTCTAGTCGCTTTGACTAATAGTGCTGCACTGATGTGCAAGTCTACTTACCTGTGGCCTCATGCTATGAGGTATGCCCCCTAGAACCAGAGCACGCAGACGGTCAGAGCGTGGAAGGACCGGATCAATGAGCTCCCAAGTCAAGTCACCCACTGCATGGTTGTGAGTAAACTCAAGGTGGGCTTGCCAGCGCAGTCGCTGCTGGGGGTCTTCACGCTGGGGCGAGCCTTCTGTACCCAGCCAGGACCTAGGTTCTTCATTATCTAAATGTAAAAGTAATTTGCCATGGTAGTGTTTGTCTTTGTAATCATAACAACGTATTAACATAGGTAACCTCCTGCTCTGAAGACAGTGGAAAAGTATAAAATGTTGGCAAAACCAAGCATGATAGAAACATGAAAGGAAAAAAAGAAGAGATTTTTCAGTGTGAAAACACCTGAAAGGAAGTCAGGAGTTAAAATGTGTCAGAATAAAGAGACAAGTGATAAAAGCCAGAAATAGAATTCCTTTAACAGGAGACACAGACTGTAATTGCTGGGAAAATACAAATCTGTCAATCAGCTGAATGAAGAATGTCTGCACTCAGTATCTATTATGTAGCTACTGGGTCCAGATATGAAGACTTTCATTTATGTTATTAGACTCTGATGCAAGAATTTGATCAGTGTGGGAAAAATGTTTTAAAGAAGAAATTGAGTAAATGTTTGCATGTGTCAGTGTGAATGAATTTATCACCTTCTGTGTCCACTCTGAAGCCAAATTCATCGTATTGTTCTGGATGTTCCGAGGAGTCTTTCTACAGAGAAAAATAACAGGCATTTTGATAGTCAACATCCCATCGCACCATACGGACTTTTCTGTTGTTTTAAATGAGCATTTTTCTCTTTCCAAAAACAGTCACCATTTTCATTCTCTAACGTCATCAAAAGAAAAATACGTATGAAGGTTTGCACATGAAAAACACATTAAGTCACATCCTCACTTGATGGTACTTGGACAAAATTTCCTGGGGCCACATGCTTGGGGTGAGAGCAGAGAATGGCCCGCCAGGAGCTGGTGTGTAGGTACCTAAAAAAGGGACAATGACAATATTAGCTGAACTGAAAAGCATGTGATACTTAATGTGAAGAGAACAGTGAGTAAAACAAAGCAGGTGCAAATTATATACTACTAATTCCTGTTATACAATACAATACAGTGAATCAAATATTAACTGTTCGTGTTATTTCTGCAAACCAAAGTAAGTGTATCTGTGGTCATAAATATGTATTACTGACATCAAATTTGCAGAGACCCCTGCTCAGACTGAGAGCTTTCAGCACTTATACTGAAAACCAAACATGCAGAGATTTATACCTGACATTTTGTTGGTAGTAGAGTGAATGAATGGCTCCTATATGCAGAGGACTCAGTCACTCTGGAGAAAGGAGGTCAACAGACAGCATTTGCTCTGTAGAAAGAAAAAGCAGAGGAGGTTATGGATTGGTCATTCAATTCCTAGATTGTGGACGGTCCGTGTAATAAAGCAATGCTCCTTCTTCAAGCATTAGTAAATGGAGAAACGCAGAGGTTCTACTAAATTACAAGTGCAAGAGTAAAAGAGGCAATCTCGCATCTCTTCTCATGGCCATGCTGCTGTATTTACCAAAGGCTAAGTACCTCACTTAATTTTGTATGTGCTCCGTTTTCAGACAGTACACATCCTGGGGCAAAACTAGAAAATATTCTCTGAGAATATTTTCAGAGGACTCTTAAGTAGAAACAAACAACAAAGAGTCCACTCATTATTTCCCCTATTCATTTACTGAATTACCTTTTTATGCAAATGTAATTATTTTTGTTGGGAAGCTCTTATACTGTACTTGTACTGCATGCCCCAAAGGTTCAGTAGAACAGAGTCTGTCTCTTAAATATGGCTCTAAAATACACAGACTACAAATCTGAGATGCTACAAACAGTTGGTGCTAATTGACAAGCTAATGCATACATTTCTCGTATTTGATGGCTTGCTTCTACTGTTCATGTTTTTATGGTGTCACGCCTCCTTTAAACACTAGCTTTTATTGTAAGACAAACTCATTATCAGAACATCTTGCTTTTGCATTCATATTAAGAACACTCCTGCAGCAATGGGTCCACGGCACTATTTACTGACATAAGCACCGATAAACACACACACAAGCAGACACAACAGTGGAACAACCGTAACTTGCAAGAGGCTCACCAGCATGCAAACACCGTGCCAAAATGATTCATTCCAGCTGTAGGCTTGCGGCATCTGAAGAGGGATTTAAGACTTGAGAGAGATGAGAAATCAATTTGAGGTTTGGAGGATGGCCAAGTACTTTCAGGCTAACACTGTGTTTAGCTCAGGGGAGTACTGGGATTTTGGAGCTATTCCTTCACAAGAACACTAAAAGTTTAATCACCTGCCAGGAAAACCAACACGACAGAACCCCTCCCACAAACACTTGCAAATATTGACAATTCAACTCCAAAATTCTTCAACAAAAAGAACCACTAAATTAGGCCTGAAACAACTTGTCAACGGATCAATTGTTTGTTTTTTTCCTTCAACACCAAACTGGTTCTAGTTAGTAAGAGATGATGGGGTGCTGCTTTTTTTGTCTTATGTTATAGAAAATTGAATATTAATGAGTTTGAGTCTGAGAGGAATGAGAGGACAGGGTTGACGATTTATCTAACTGTAGTTAGAAGACTGCCCTCAACAGCAGTGTAATATATCAAGAATAGAGGCCAACCAAAACACTGAGCAGCCACCATCAAGGTGACAGACATGGGAAAATATATTGCAGCACGTTAATGTTCTACAGACAAATATTGTTCAACTGTAAAATCAACTGTTCATAAACATCTTTGTGTTAATTTATTTTATTACAGAATTTAGCAAATTCCATCCATCCATTATCTTAGCGACCTGTCCTCGTAAGGGTCATGGGACTGCTGGAGCCTATCCCAGCTGTCATCTGGAGAGAGGAAGGGTACACCCTGGACAGGTCGCCAGTCTATCACAGGGCTGACATATAGACAAATAACCCTTCACACTCATTTTGCTAATTCTTTGTAAAAATGTTTATGTAAAATAAAATATCAACTGATCAATTAGTGCCTGTAGCACTCACATCAAATAAACTACTTTTGTCAGAAACCCCAACTACTCTGTCCATTATGGTTCCTGTTAGAGTGTTTGGTTGGGCCTATAATTAGGAGTCTTTCCATCTCACTCAGAACACATGTAGATCTTTTCCAGCACCACCTCTTTCAGGCTTTGAGGTAAGCACAGGACATTAATGTTGAAATGTCAGCTTGTGGAATAAAGTCTCCACTGCCTTTAAGACCTTTCCACTGTTTCAGGTGTGGCTGTGCTCACCTGTGTTTGCACATAATGGTAACGCCCAGCTGCCAGAAAAGCAAAGAGAAAACACCCTGTGCAACGGACCAAAAATATGTGTGTGTGCATGCACACATATTCCTACAGTAGACAAAGTTATATTATTATTGATAAATAAGGTTTTGGTGCCCTGTGAGCCTCTCCAAACCTCACCGCCACCCCCTCATAGTGACCACAACACAGCAGAGAA
>JAUBNQ010000027.1:15941230-15955028 GCA_032353495.1 Ctenopoma kingsleyae
GTAAAAGTTGTGTCATTAAAAGAGTAAAAACCGATACCGATAATTTCCGATATTACATTTTAATGCCGATATTGGCCAATAATATTGGTAGGCCGATAATATTAATATTATTATTATTCTGATATTAATACCTTTCTTCCCAATAACCACCTCAAAATAAGAATGAGAACGACAGAAAAGCAATCTGAGTCTTTTTGAGCAGCACTTCTCTGTCATTTTAGAGTATGTTAGATGCTAACTAATGGATCCTGAAGGGTTTTATTATTTTATATTCCTGCCTCATATGTTTATAATTTTAAGTCCATGTCACAGTGCACATGTGTTATGGATTATAGTGATTATAAAATCAAATAGATAGCCCAACATCAGAAATTATCTTTATCAAGGTTTCAAAGTCTCTATATATACTGTAGTTAACCTTACTTACAAATAGTGAGGAAACAGATTGCCTTAAAAAAATAAGTAAGGTGAATAATGTTACATTTCCACAAACTTAGAATTTGTAAATCACGTTCACCTGATCAGCAATCAGCTTTACTTTGTTAAAATCAATAAACCAACTGCCTTATAAAGTCGCTAGTCACTCTAGTCACTATAACTTGTGTAATTGAAGTGCTTCAAGCAGCCACTAAAACATGACTTTCCATTTCATTCACACTGACTTTAGTCATGGTTTCGTAACCATGCCCCAGTGTAAAATGTAAGTCACTGCTAAGAGTGAACATGAAATACTTTAGTGGCTGTGAAAAGATTGTGTCCTCCCTCCCTCCCTCACTGTCAAATGCCAGCAATGTCCTTGGCTTTTCTTTCAAGTGAAACGCCGGATCCTAATTTTGCCAGGATACTTAAATCTGACTAATATTAGCTAGACTTTCTAGATTAGGAACAGTTGCATCACTGTCTCCCACTGGTTTAGTAACGCATCTGCTTCCTTTGTTGCTAGTGTACTTAATGGTTTCTAGTTAGCTTTACTCAAAACAAAAGATTTTTAACTCTAATGTGATAAAATCTAGTAAGAAGTACATATTGTACTAACAGAGTAAAGGTAAATAATTTATGTAAGTTAGGACAGCTGTTCAACAGTATAGAGAATCTGAGTAAAAAAGAGAAACGAAAAGAAAGAGAAAAACAGGCACACATCTTGGATGCTTATGTGTTTGAGAGACAAAATGCAAAAAGATCCAGTGGTTTCCAGAAAGATTACAATAATCTTGTTAGCATGACAACATGCAACATAAAAAGACTATGCTTACATACTGTGCTTAATAGATTTAAGGTACAAACACTGAAATAATCAAATACAGTACTAAGCCACTCACTGAAACTATGTGAGTTAAAAGGTGGATTTAAAGACATCTACAGACAGATTGTCTGTGGATTCTGGGAGTTTCCAGAGGAACAAGGCACAACAGGAAAGGACCCTGCAGCCAGAAGATTTCTTTGTGTGCCATGGATAGGAAGCTGAAAATGCTTTAATGCCATCAAGACAGTAATTGCTGCACTGTACCTTCTCTTGAGACAATGTTCAGAAAATAAGATAAGACTTTATTGATCCTCTAAAGGGGAAAATAAGGTGTCACACCAGCGAAGACCAACATTAAAAGTTCAAAACAACAAAACAGAATTAATCTAAAATATAGTACAAAATACAGAATAGATAGCAAGACATATCCTAGGTGAGAAACTATAGATAACAAAGTTTGATAGTCTGTGAAGATTCTCAGTCATCCAGGCCATGGTTATCCAAAAAAAGCTTATTCGGTGGCAACTGGACTTTGTTTTAGTTAGTTCAAGGTTGGTAGCTAATAGCAGGCTAGCTGTTGCCCAATAATGTTACTTCTACCCATTACCTCAGAAAAGCACACAACATGAGTTGGAGCAAGATATGCAACAAAAACTTAACAAAAACAAAACATACACAGAGAGAGGAGCTGCTGTAATTGGCTGATACCCAACAGACACCATTCATATTGCTGACATGTTGACAAATAAAAGCCAAACTGGAAGAATCTCAATATGACAAAACTATATTCCCTTTATTTTGATTCCAATCAACAGTCATTAAAAATCCAGCCTAAAAAAGGTTTGATGTTTTGTACTTGGCAGTGACATTAGACCACTGCTCCTCTTTTGACAGTCAGAGAATGCTTTTTCATGGCAGGATGTGCTACCTGAGTTTGATCAAATATTTAAGATACTCCTTTCGGATCACTCATCCTTGAAGCTGCGGCACAGGAAATCAAATATTAAAAGCCTGAGATTTAATAAATAAATGTAGCATGCTGCACATGAAGATCTTTACATACACATGTGCAGCCATACATACAAAACTACATCTCTGTGTATTTACATTTAAATACACAGAGATGTATTACAGACATCAAATAAAGACAATTTAAAAGGTTTTTGTTCTGTTGATATAATATTCCTTGATCAACATTTAACCGAGAGATTTCTTTTCAAGAAGACGACAACCTACAGTATTAACAGTATGAACCTGGTTACATTTGTGGCTCTGCATGTTGCCTAGTTATCCATTTCTGCCTAAGCACTTTAAAGCAGGGGGTCAGCAGAGGGTTAAAATATCAGTAGGACTCATTACATTACATGTAAGTGAAACATACATACGGTGGCAGTGCTGTGATGACACATGCACTCTGGGCACTAATGCACATTAGAAGATGACTGCAACTGACTACTTTTGAATGCTGGACAGTAGGAATTGGATATACATATAGTCAGTTTTGCAGATTTATACACTAACATGATTTGAATTCTAAGCTTTCTGACAACTCAACCTTTTGTCTTTTGCCAGTTGAGGGCTGTTGGACATTGAATAACTTGTCCTCTACATGAAACTCCCTGAAACTTGCATGACATTGTTTACTGTTACTATTAAAAGCATTTTTTGTGAGACATTGTCAGTATTTGCATTTACACAAACATGTGGATGTGACGTTGGGTCAGTAATGTGTACATCATATAGCCATGCTGAATGTTTCTGTGTGTACTGACTAATATTTCAAAAACTAACAACAAAGCTGTCTCAGTTCAGTTCCTGTAACTCATCTGTTTTTTCCCCTCACTCCTCTTCCTCACATTTCTCTCCATCTTCATCTGCGTCAATCCTGTCATAGTGTGTCTTGTCTTCGCTCAACAGACAAGTGTCACTCTGTCGCCTCTCCTCTCTCTCCCAGTCATATGTCCATGCCTGATGCACTCCATTCTTTCTCTTTCTGTCTCTTCAGTCATCCATGCCCTTCTCCCAGAGTTTCCTCAATCTCTGCTCATCCCTCCAATCACCTCCCTTCCCCTGCACACCGGCCCCATCTGCCCACTTTCTGTCCTCGTCTTCTCCAGCTGATAACAAGCAGAGTAGTGCAATGCTATGCTTCACTGGCTCCCCTCCCTGCTGCACACAAAGAATGTGAATGGTGTACAGAGAGAAACAGGAGGCACAGACACACACAGATAGTCCCTGCACAGACACAGGTGCTTCAAATGCGCTCATGTTCATGCATGCATTGCAAACAACCACATGCACATAGTTATTGAATTTCACACACACACACACGCACACGCACATACGGTACTGGAAAACATTTGATTTAGTCATTTCTAGCATTAGAGTCATCGACCTGGTAAGAGACTAGTACTCACTGAGAAGTAATAAAATGTAAAGCTGTCTGTCACTAGCTAGCTTCACTTTCAATATGAATGCTGAAGCAGCAATACATGGATATAAATTATGCCATAATTCATGAGCAGAGCGTTTATTTATCTGGCTTGCAGCTCTAGATCCCTGTGAAATGTTTTGAATAGATCAAATCAGCTTTGTTGCCCTTATAGTATTCTAATAAAGCTATGAGGAAACAGCAAGAAAACATAATCGTACTGTTTGCAATTTCTTGGTTTTGTGCAAAAATTGGTCATGAAACGTGATCTGATCAAAAAATATTAAGAAATATTTCTAAGCTGATGAAACATCTGTCATGGCTTACTTACTTACTTAGAACGTCAAAGAAAAACATTTAATTGTTCTTCTTTACAGAACTGCTTCAGATCAGCATTAGAACATCTGGTGTTAACAGCTCTCTTGAGGTCATTCCACAGCATCTCTATCAGGTTGAGGTCTGGAATCTGACTGGACCTGATGTATAGGGTAAATGTCCTGCTGCATCAACCAACTTTTACGGAAGTTCAGCTGGTGGATAGCGACCCCAGCATTTTCCTGTAGTATACCTTAGTAAACATCAGAATTCAAGAATTCATTCACAATTAGAAAATATGTTTCATGTGTAAAATCATTAAAACTCAGTTTGAATCAAACAGTTAAACTTACACAACCTGCAGTCAGTTCTAAAGGGACATTAATGACTTTAACATTTGATTTACCAGTAAACTGTGACATGAGAAGTGACAGAAAGATAACAAACAATGATCTAATAAGCAACAGGGGTCTTGCAACCTCACTTCATCAAAGTACCAAAATGGTCCCAGCACACCACTCATGCTGTTCTATAAAGGGGAGAGATGAGCAGAAGGCACTGCAGATGACTAATTAAAAAGATATTAATCATAAGTTTGACTTAAAGTGTGACTAATTTTTCTGTAGCCTTCAAAAGGAATCACAGTAATGAAAGCCAGAGGGGGTAACATGGTCATGGCTAACAACATGGGATTGTGACTACATGTAAACAGTTTCACACTTGTTTGTGCATTAAGTTTCCTAGTTTGGTTTTGAAGAACGCAGTTGTGTATGTGTCAGAGTAGACCAATCACAATCACACAAACTGCTGAGCTTGCTTGGGGCTTTTTCACCAGCTTTGTAGTTTAGTTCAGACCACATTGTAAGTCCAGTGAAGTGAAATATCATCCATGCCTTTGGCAGGATGGGGTGATGGTGTGTAAGGGGAGGCCCAGTCAATTTATGCCCACATGACAGCAAACATCCGCTTTGCTTAAGTATTATTGAGCTGACTCTGAACTTTGACCTCACTGTGGAAAGGGATCAATAAAAAAAATTCCCTGCGGGGATGAAAACATGTTACTGGGATCAAACCAACAAACTACACACAAAACAAAAAAAGGCAAAAAGAGACTGAGAGTGAACAAGCACTTGCATTTTCTGCCATGCCAGTGGCATAAATCATTTTCATATGGGTCATGTCAGATGGTACTGCAGGTTGTTTAGGCCAAGGGACTTTCAGCGTAAGATTTTCTATATTTTCTGCATTTTCTTTCTACATTTCTTCCACAATGAATTCTACGTACAAGCACAAAAAGGAAGCGTGAGAAACAGAGGTCCAAATGCAACAATGCAAGCTTTAGTGCCAAGGGATGGAGACTAAAATCGAGGCAAGAGAATGTATGTAAGTTTGCAAAAGGAACAGTCAGAAGAGGCTGAAACAGATAAGAACAAAGCAAAGAGAATGAGGGAGCAGCAGTGATGAGGAGAGAAGAACAGGAGGAGACTCCTCTGGGGTGTAATTAAGGGTCTGAATCCTGTTGCCACTGACCGCTAGAACTTGAGAGAGATGAGGGGAGAGATGTGCAAAAGAAGATGGAATGAGAAGGGATAGGACGCAAGGGAAGGAAGTGTCTTAGTGAGAAACAAAGTAAAAATTGTAAACAAAGTAGAAGAGAGCCTGTAAAAAAGAAGAAGGAACAGTGAGTGTGCACAGTGGAATAAAATCAGAAAGTAAAATATGCAAATGCATGTAAAAAATAAAAGCAGTGAAAAGCAGAGGACATAAAAGGGTGAGGTGTGAGACCTGAATGATAAATGAAAGGAAGGCAGAGCATGAGGTATTTTCTGCATTTTCTTTTGTGCTGTACATTCCTCTGTCTGGGCTGATCCGTTCTGTATTTACTTTGAGTTGATGAAAATACATTTGCATTAAGAGCTCTAACTTGAGAAATACATCACACTTTATAGACTATACATCAGTGTAGGTCTCATACTGAAGGAAGTGGACTGTCCCCTGTGACAATCCTACTGTATGACAAACTGGATCATTAGACAGAAATTTGACTTTTAGTTGACCTGTATGTTTATGGTTAACAATAATCATATCTGAAAGACTGAGAGAAGGAGTGAGCCCTCTCTACTGCTTTAATATCTGTCATTGTGTTGAATTCACGTCACTATTTTAGCCTTTTCATCTCTAATTTATAAACTTGCAGTACCACCATCAAGATAAGAACAAGATCTGTTGGTATAGGGGAGGAAAAAGGTTTAAATCGTTTGTGTCAGCATTTGAAAAGACAGGCCTTGAAGGAAGAGTCATTGGTAATGTATTCATTGGATGAGATTGGTTCTGATATTGAATCTTTTTGATTAGAAAGTCTTTCATGTGTTAAAGGCGATAAAGCAGATGCTTTGTACATTTCCAGTTGAGAAATTACTTGCTGGAATTGCTTGTACATAAACATGGACATAAAATACATGAAACATATTCAGTTTACATGTCCAACAAATCCTAGAGCTTTTGGAAAATGTTTGCTGGTTTCAAACTTGAGTAAATAAAAATCTGGTAAATCTCAGTGTAGTGAGATATGATCTGCATAGCACAATGCAACACAGAGCTTTGCAAAATGACACATGCCTTTGAGAGAATGTCTCTCGGGATTTTGTGGCTCCCACAGGACAGAAAAGTAAGGCCTACAGAACATCAGTCCTCTAACATGCAATACTGATGCTATTACATTTGACATGTGTGACACACGCAACTGGTAAGGTAGACAAGGCAAGCATTGTTAATTGTTGCATCTACGTTGTAATAGTTGGCCACAGGAGGATGTAAATTGCAAGACAGATTATAATATATACTTCTATTAACTCAATAGTCTAACCTTTATTCAGTGTCATTGAAGAAACACTGAACATAATATTATGTCTGATTGTGGAGCACTTTCATTCAAACCCCTGAGACCAACTGATGATGACAATTCAGCTCCACTTCAGTAAGAGGAATTCAAGCATGAAGATTATTTGAAAAAGTCACTGTAATTGACGCTGACAGTTGTAGGATGACTGTGCGTTGGGTGCTTTTTCTCTTTCCAAAGGAGGTTTGGTGCTGCTAGCGGTTGGCTGCATAGGCTCACACTGATTCTGAGCTCCCTCGGGTGCAGTGGTGAGTCAGGTTCCCTGTCGCAATGCATTCGCTACAACACGGACATGCTCTAGGGAGTCCATGACTGATCCTTCTGCCCTGCATTGCATAGTTTGTGTGTGTGAGTGTGTTTTGTTGTGGGCAAGAGTGTACACATGGCCTGTGCCCTGCAAAACTACAATCTACAAATTAAGACTTTAGAGCTCTTTGTTGATGCCAAATACTTTGACCCAGTAGGCACATGGCAAACACTCATCCTAAGAGCAAGATGTTCGTAACGTGTGCCTTTGGACAAGCAGTATGACTGTGACAGTTTGCTTTTGCTTGTAGTTTGCAGAGCTGCAATACGTTAAATGCTCATCTGTGTGTGTGCACACTGGTCATTTGTGTTCATATGCATATGGCACATCAAAGAAAAATGAAAGACTGAGAGCAACAATAGCTTCTGTTGTTTGGGAAGCTGCAGCCAACAGTAACACACACACACACACACACACACACACACACACACACACACACACACACACACACTAATGATGTATTTAACTTGATGTATCTGAATACTCATTAGACCTGTGCTTAAATAAAACTAACTCTCTACACAGAGCAGAGCTCCTTGTGTCCCTTTCCCTCTTTTTTCTCATGGTTTCTTTAGTTTACTGTCCTCTTATCTGCTCCCACATAATTTCAAGCCATTTTTCCTCTTATTTGATGTGCACTGACCACTGTAAAATGACAGTGTTTGTGGGAATGATAATAGCATATCTTACAGAGACGTCGCCCACAGTGTGTTAATATGGTGCAGTGATACTAAATGTAACATCTGTATTTGTATTACACACAGGTCTCATTGTTTTTGTCAAATATTCTTATTCTGGTTTATTTGGACAGCCTCTTGTGCTACTATTCTAACAGTGTTTAATGATCAGTTCACAAGTACTAGGATTAAGTACTCTTTATTATTTGACATAACAAAGTACTTTATACTCAAAAAATGGAATCCGTGATCCTCTAAAGGAACCCGTCACTCACTGACAGGAATTAATTAACATTAATTTACATGGCAGAAATACACTGTTGGAGCTCAGACTCACCAGCGTTGCCTTAGCTTCAAAGGTAGTAGGTTAGAAAGTAATTGTTGTACATCCTGAAATGTTCAAGTCTTTGACTTAGCCACCTGCCTAAACAGTATTGATGATATGTGTCTTCTGGACAAGTGGTTGCAGTTTGCCTCTTCTGAAGCATAATTACAGCAGTGATAGCAACTGATAACATCCACTGAATGGGGTGATAGCATTTTACACAGGTGATTTAGCTGGCAGTCCTTTATATAGTTGGCTAATTCCTGACATTTAGATGAACAGAGTGATGTGTACTGCACGGGTTTAGTCTGTCTCATCCTTGAAAGGTGTTTACTATTATTTAATGCAAAATTGAAAGTAGTTGAAAAAAAAAAAGATTTCACATGCCACATATCCATCCTTACATTCATCCTCTTCTAGCTTGTACCTGTCACATTGGTAACAGGATGAGTCCCAGGAGCCAGTTGTCATCTCCTCCTGTCATATGTTATATAACGGTAGTAGCAACCATCTGTTCTGGTTGAGCAGCTGGGAATACTACAAATATATTAATATGAAAATCAATCCTGACTTTGCTGGCATCTTATAGCTTCAAGGTGATGGCAGTGAAAATATGTGCTATTCCCATGTCACTGCCTGATTTTTGTTCTCCAGCCAACTTCAGCCAACACTCAAACTTTAAAAGTTCCACTGACTTCTATGTGTGAATTTGCATCAGTTAGCAATGAATGACTAATTCACTGCTTTAGGCAGAGCTTGGCATTTGCTCTGAATTAATTAAGCATTATGGGCATTATCATCGCGTAATGGTATAAAAAAAAATCAAGATGTATGTGCTGACAATAATGTGTAGGGTAAAACATGACAACTAAAGTTTCCCCCATTCCTCACAATAACTTTTTTTAAATTTTAATTTTTACGTGTCACAAGTATGCAACGCTACATCCATGAACATGAACAGAGAATAAAACACCAGTGTTTTCATCAAATATCATGCTTTCATGGTCTCCAACCCCTGCCCTCTTCTTATGTGTGTAGAGAAGGCACTCAAGTGATAAATTGACAAGTGAAGATACAATAAGCAAAGGAGTAAAGGGTTGAAGGAGATAAGGGTGAAAGAAATTACACAGAGGAGTTAAAATTCAGTTAACAGTTACGCAACCTCTATGTCCCTTTGATGTCTTATCCATGTCCTCAAATCCTTGCGAATTCTTATTTGTCCTATTACTATTAACTTTGTATTCTTCACCTTAATGCTCTACACCTCCGTCTTATACCAGCTTCTTGATCCAAGCAGACACATTCATAGTGGCACTAGGTGGTGGAAAAAGAAAAGCACAAACACTAAGCATCTTTTCAATTTTAAATGAGGAAGAAGAGTTATATACTCATTACCAGAACATCTCAATGATTTTAAACCCACACAAGATGTCCATGTCTGCAGTTTTTGTGAGCTGTAAGTTCCATTGCCAGTGAGAATTATAGCATCTTTCACCTCCCTGTGAATGCACAGTAGATAAATCAGGTTATACAAGTCATGTGTGAATTATAACCCAAAGTAAATGAATGTGTGAATGAAGAATCATTTTTCATATGATATATCATAGAAAGCGTGTAACATCAGAAGATGTGTTCAAAAACATTGGTTTTAAATAGGTTGTTGTTTCACTTGTTACTGTAGTCTGCTGTATCGTATGCCCTATAATGATTTTGTGACCACAGAAAATTGATTACAACATTGTGCAGAAAGAAATTGCAACATGTGCAATATGTAAGTCATGATTTTATGATATATAACTTTTATCACATGGAATAAGTAACCAGTAATCAGTATTTTAAGACTGTACAGTACTGGAAAATTTACATGAAAACTTACTACACAGTGTAATTGAAAATGTAATTACTGTTATTTTACTAATTACTCGGGAAATTAATGAGGAAAAGTAATATATTTAAATAGTTACTTTACTTTTGATAATCTAGCTGCTAGCTTAGAGCTGACTGGAATCACTGACCTCAGCTGTGATCTTCACTCAACAACAAACAAAGGTATGACTCCTGAATATAAGCATAACTTTGGTTAATGTTAGCAAAACAGTTAAGAACACAACATTAATACAGGACAACTTTGGAATTACTGTCAGTCCCATTTCTCCTCTTTCTGTAGATGTCTTAAACTAAACAGTCCCACAAAAAAACTACACAAAAATGTAATTTGACTACTTGAACCACTGTGCAAATATTGATGTAGTTGAATTACCAATTGCAAAACTTTATTAACAGTCAAAACGTCATTTCTGGAATTATTACAGAGTGTTTGTGCAGAGTTTGTTACTAAGAAAATCCTGATTTCAATAGTAGGCATAAGAGATAAGCTATGTTGAAAAGCCAAAAGCCAATCCCAGTTCAATATGCAAATGCAGAGCCCGGCGCTGCCTGCTGAAACCTGACACCTGACACCACTGACCAGAAGTCAGCCAGAAGAGACTTTTGAGTGACAGGAGTAAGCGACAGTAAATATGCCGGAGTGCGCAGTCTTTGGTTAAAAACCCAGAGTCGGGGTATATGTACAAATGTAGTCTGGTGTAAGTATAACTGTGTTAAAAATACGATGCTTACTCTGAAACGTCGGTTTTTAATGAACTGGTTTAGACTGAGGTTTTAGCATATATGGCTGACTATCTCCAATATCTTCACCCCATATCATATTGTCGTATTGTTGTACATTGTGCATTTTATTCACCAGTGTACCTTGAGGAAGCCTCAAGTGGGTTTTGCCCTAAGGCTGGGTTCATTTGTATATGATGAATACTCATAGATCCTGGAATTTACAATGAGAGAGCCAGACCAGACTTCTTTCCATGCCTTTTTCAGGGGTTTGCTGAACTATTTCTGGGAAAAAAAACTGTCAGACAATGTTTTTCATAGGAGAGTATTTATATATGTGAGTGAAGTGGGTCTAATTATAAATTAATTACTGAAAATCTAATTGTAATCCCTTACAGTAATAAAAAGATAATCACATCACAGTACAGCGTTACAAAGTAATATGACATTATGATTTACAGTATTTGGGTGACCATGCCTCCACTCAAACAAGTTGCTTTTTACATGTTGGTTATGTTTTGTCATTTGCCTTATAATCTGTATCTTCTAGAAATCAGTTTTTCATCTATGCTGTGTGTAATATGGAGACAGCAAGAGGATATTAGAGCCTTATATTTTAGTGTGGGTGCAAGTGTGTGTATGCACACCCACGGGTGCACGTGTTTTTTGTCTAATTGCAGTGCAAGGGAGTTGAAATCTTTACAATGCCCCCTTCAACAGTGTAAATTATCATAATCATGTTTTTCTGAGTAGTGTGACTTTTTCTCCCCTCCACTTTGCCCTGTCTTTCATCCTCTTGCTCACTCCCATTCCCCTCTCTTCCTCTATTGGTGTTCTTGCAGAAGCTAGGTAATTACAGTCTGTACACACAGACATGCACACACACACACACACACACACACACACTAGAGGCCTTGCATGGAGAAATAGAGCACATTAAATATTTATGTTGGCACTCTGAGAGGTTATTCCTCCTTGAAAATTTAATGTTTCTTCCCTAGTAGAACTTCAAGAACATACATATATCTATATATATACATATACACATAAAACTTGAGGCTAGAATTGAACATGACAAACCTTAGATGTTTTGTCATCAAATCTCCCTAACTCAACATAATGTAAAACAATACTATTCAACCAAACTGACAGTATGAAGTCAAATATTAAATTCTATTAGTAGCTTAAAGAAATGAAAGTTATGAAAATCTAATAGGACTATGTGAGACTTCTCTCACCACCATTCTGTAGCTTATTAGTATGTTAAGAGAGTCTAATTAGAAAATGTTATAGCAGTAAAATTACCACTAAATGGCAAATGAAAGTGATTAATTGAAAATCCCATTGAATTAAATACTTTCTAATATTTTGTTGGATTTTTCTTTGTTTGCTTAGGTCTACCTTATTCCATTCATTTCTGATTAATCTTTTCTATTGAAGGAAAAAAAAAACAGTGCTAAAAGAATGAACTTGCAAAAAAAGAACGCGGAAAGAGCTGACTCAATCACTGAATCGGCTGTTTGTGATATTTTTGTGTGTGATTCTGAAAGTGCATGTCACAAAATTTGTCTATTTAGTGAACACCTTCATGTCGCACTAAAAGGACACCAAGGTCTGCAGCCATGACAGCTTGTCAGCTGAGGTCCATTGCGTGATGAGCTCCAAGTGGAGCATGACAGGCCTGGCGGTGGGCTGATGGTGCACAGCCTTCTGGGAAGGTCAGTTCTCTAGGCAGAGGGAGAGAGGTAAAGGTTAGTCATGATGCAAAAGGGAGCAGAGAGATTTAATCAGCTCATGTGATACAAACGCAGAGGACTGAATGGAAAATACAGTATGTGAAATTGAACTAACTTTAGTATTGAAACTTTCTGTGGATGCATTTACACAGCTTTTTCAGCTAAAGACAGAGTGACTTTTTGTCCAATGTTTAGCAATAGGTACTGTACCTATGTAAAGGCTATGTAGATCAATCCGAAAGGTTAGTTAACAGTGATATAAATTTTTTAGATATCTGTAACTCTGGATAATGGCCATTTACTTTAAGAAATATTCCCGAATCTTACTGTGTTAAAATTTATATTTGAGATGATTAACACTCAATTAGCAACTACAGACCATTACATGTTTTCTGACATTTCTTCATACTGAGTTGTCTTGCCAGAACACGAGTCTTTTTGTGGTGGATTTCAACTGAAAAGTACTTACAGTATTTTTGTAGACCATATAAACCAGCATCCAAATCCATGTGTTACAGATCACAGTAATCACATAAGTTGATTCATTGCCATAAGCTTTGGATTCATTGTTCACAAATTGTCATATTCACTGCACACCAACTTCATTTTCAACTGCTGTATACTTTCAGATTTTCAGCAATGTGGAAATTACTGCTTTGCTTTGTTTGTGTGTATGTGTGTCATTGAACATAATCAGGGGTTTCTGAAAAAATATGCTACAACCTATGTTCTGTGTAGAGTGGGATGGGAAACGATCCAGCAGAGTGTGGGTGGAGCTGAGGAGAGATGGAGAGGCAAGTTATTGTTTTCAAATGTATCTGTATTAATGTAGACATAGCCTGTTATAGCAGCACAACTCAGCCAACCAAGTACAATATGTAATTTTGACACATACTGAGAAATTGGCTCAACAAAATAAAATTATCCATCGATAGAACAATAGCAGCACTGACTTCAATGTAATTACACCTTCAGTTCTTAGCATGTGATAAAATTATTTTTTTCAGCTCAGCCACCATATACTGTAGATAAAGATCCTTTGTAGTTCTATAGCTTAGAGAACAGAAATTAACATTACATATCAGACTCATTAATCATGGTGGGGTTTGGGTCTGAATCTGTGCCTACAAAACGCAAACTGTATATACTGTACAGTACTGTGCAAAAGTCTTTGGCCACTTTTGGATTAGTTTTTCAGCAATGCTTTGATGTCCATATATATTTATTTCTCAGTTTTTATATGAGAACAACTAGAAAG
>JAUBNQ010000027.1:15964350-15981363 GCA_032353495.1 Ctenopoma kingsleyae
ACACACACACACACACACACACACACACACACACACACACACACACACACACACAGACAGCCGGGAGGATTAGCTGTGGAAAATGCAGAATGTATAGTCAAGGGTTAATCCAAACCCCCCAGGTGATAAAGAGCTTAACATGGATGGTTTGGAGTTATGGATATTTAGAATATGGAATATTTCTGTAGCTGCTGAGTTTGGCTTACACAACACAGCAGGGAGGTTGAGGCAACAATGAAAAGAGAAAAGAGATGAGCTTGTTGGAGGAGAGGAGAACAAGGTATACGAGAGGGAGGGTAAGTGAGAGAATGATGAAGAGTCATGATGAGAATGAAGTAGAAGAGAGGAAGAAAGCAAAACAATAGATGAGAGAGTGTGGGAAAAGCAAGACAGAATTAAGCTTCTGAAGATGAAGATGATGAATGAGCTCATGTAATATGAAACCGAAAGTTTGCCAAGACATGATTTACAGGGTGGAGATGTGCAATGAAAATCAGTACTTTATTGAAGACAATTATGCCCAATATATCATAGTTGTACATGTAGTATAATTTACTTGTATTTACTGTATCACAAAAAATAACTTCCCTTAATATGAGCTCTACTTATATTTTTAGCACATTTAATATTTCACATAGAATGGGTGGAAATCTTGGCTAGAAAACTAGATGTCACGATTGTACATTCATTTTTCATAAACCTCTGCACCGGCTATAGCCAGGGCATGGAGTATTCTGTTTTGGTGGTTGTTCTGTTTTGGTGGTCAAGGGTCAAAGGTTAAGGTCTCTGTGACCTCATGTATGGGCCATTCTTGTCAATGCTATATCTCAGCAATGCCTGGAAGAAATTTCATTACATCTGGCACCAACATTCACTTGGACTCATGCATTACCATATTGGAATATGAGCCTAGACAGACATGCGTGTAAACTAAATTCATCACTGGTTACTGGAAGCATACAACCGTAATTTCTACTTTCACCTATGTTAGCTTACAAAAGTAGGGCAGACAGCCTCCTGCTTTGATGATGATAGAAAGACATGCAGACTCAAAGGTGCTGAAAAATGTTTTACTTTTTCACTGACCATGTCCTCTTATCAAGGTACCTTTTTACAGAATATGATGATATAAGCATATATGGGCACAGACATCAGCACTGATGCTGAAAGTTTTCCTTAACTATAATCATTTTGCAGATACATTAAAGTTTCCTAGAGTAGTACCTTCATTGGGTGAAATTTTACATTTTAAATTTCTCAGTATAATGGTGTAGTATAATATAACTCAGCATAATATAATATTTCTCAGTCTGCCTGTTTAACATTGGCAACTTAGCATAAAAACAACAGGATTTGTAACATAATAAAAGACAAAGACACTTTTTCTAATTGAAAACTATATTGAGACCAGAGTGCAACTTAGATAAGGTTTATCTCAGTAGTCCATGTCCTCAAGATCAAAGTGGGATTGTTCCTATCATTGCTCTTGTCACCAACTATAATGGAATACCAGTGCAATTGAGAGGTTTTATCTTTAATTGTAGAACCAGACTTAAAATGGTATATTATTATTTATCATACTGGATTCACTTTGAACAGGACTTTGAAACTTCCACTGCTTACCACCTTTTCATTGTTGGCTCCTGCTGTGAAGCTGATGCCGGAAAATCGCTTGCAGAAGAGTTATGAAGTGTTAGGCCATCTGGATTTAGTTAAATATACTGTTGTGAAGTTGACTGCTAATATTAATGCAATGCATGATTGATGATTATGGATGTCATTTTCTTCTTTCTTCTTTTAGTCTTCAAAATATCAGTGTATAGTTAAATGTCCTGCTTGCTTTAGAAAGCCTTGTTTTCACTAACCTTCCTATTGCATGTTTTTAGTCTTTGTAAATTTAATTCTGTACAATGGGCAAAACAGTAATACTTCTTCTCAAAACATATCCAACCAGCTCTTTGATTGCTACCACATTTGCAGCCTTTACTTTACTTTACTTTACTTGGCAGACGCTTTTATCCAAAGCGACTTACAAGGAGAAGACACAAGCAATTACCATTTGGGTTTTGTAAATTCTGAGTTACTACAAACTAAGAGCCTTGATAAGACCCAACTTGTCAAGAAGAAAAACATGCTAGGAGCTGTTAAGTGCTCGACATTTTTTTATTTTTTATTTTGATTTTTTTGTGTGTGTGTAAGACTAAGTGAGTTTTCACAGCCACAAATGCAGCCCTCGCATTTATGAAAAGTCTTGTTGTTCTCTGTCATCCTACTTATTAAATTTGTATGTTCAGCAAAGTGTTGGCTCACACAAGACATAAACATCTGACTCTGTAGAACCATGACTGAGGTGGACTTGTTTGTCATTTTGTGAGTTGTGCAGTTTTATTTTAGATAGACAGCAGGTGTTTTACAAAATTTGGTGCATGAATAATTGAATTGCAGGATAGAGTAGCAAACATGCACCACACATATACATATATATATAATATATTTACACCGCATAGTAGATTAGCAGACAGTAAAAGTTTGAGTAGCATTATATGTTAAAATTAAAATGACAATCCCAGTGAATCAAAGACACCTTGTTTTTAAATTTTAATTACAAATTTATTGCAAATATAGAAATAGATCTTTTGTACAGAAATTGCAAAGGGAAACAAAATGTCAATATCAGCAACAAATAATTAAAGAAATCACAAAGCCAAGATTTGTTTGCATCATGAAAATCTAGGTTTTGTCTCTCCCTTTTGGTCTCTAAAGATTAATCTAGCGTAGAGTTGAAACCAGAGGGGAGAGAGCCACAATAGATTTGAACAGAATGCCACACTGGGACTTTTAACTTGATACAATGATGGCCCTTATCAGCTCTTGCCTTCTAAAACCAAAAGATATCCTGAAACTGTTACCCTAGCACAAGTCATATTTTGACACAAATGTTACATATATGTCCATTACATATTGTTGATGTGAGAAACTGTCCCTTGGCATTAGGGTTCACACAGATGGTGGTTATACTTCATCACTTAGGAATATTTGGTACTGCCGTGTTGTTGTATTGGGCAGTATTGCAGAAATTATATTGCATTTTAAAGGGTTAAGACAGTGAAATGTCTCTAGTCTCCGCTTGAGTACTGGGGGGGAAATGAAAAATGCTTTTTCAAAGGGAAATGAGAATAAAAATGAAAATATGTCATTACAACTAAGGTAATTGCAATAGTTCAACCACTGAAAAACATTATAATTACAAATCTGTACTGCACTGCGGGTATGTTGCTACTATGGGCAGCAACATACAGGGGTTTGCCCAGAGTAGTAGCCAGATTGAAATGTAGTAGGCGCTTTATGATTATAAATTATACATATACATATGTATTATTTAAATTTGATGTGTATTCATATTTTTGTCAGTCACACTAGAATTTTGTAGCAGTTGCTACTTCACAGATTATCTCTGCAAAAGATGGATTTTCACCTCTGTTTATGACTATTTGTTTATCACTAGTTAAGAATATTATAGCCATCATTTAAAAATACATCAAGTTGTATATTTGGCATTTCTTCCATTTAACTAACACATTATATATAAACACATTATTAGTATACAGCTTTTAAATGTGAGTGTAATGGTTTTTAGCTAATTTATTTCATTCCAAATGTGCCACCCGTTATTCATGTGTCCCAGTCTGGCCAGCCCCTTGAAAATTTTCTAGATATGCCCCTGGTAGCATGTGGAAAGTTGTAACTCTAGACTCGAAGGATTGAGAGTTCAGAAAACGTCAAATTTGTAATTAGTGACAAAGTGAGTTTTATTATCCCTAATGCTCACTGAAAAATACTTTGATCTAAGAATTCTGCAATAAGTGGTACATGTTTCTGAATCATATGCATTTGCCAGCATACATAATCATTAAAGGCTTTTGTTGCTGCAAGCTCAAGAAACTATTAACTTTTGAACAGAGCAGACCACAGAAATTTAATTTCCTCAGTGTCTTGAAGATGGCTCCACTTCCCTGCCTTCTCTCTGCGATCTGAGAGCCGTTTCAGGAAGCTGCTGAGTTTTCAATCTCTGGCACTGACAAGGCCAATCATTCTGGCTTTTGGACTAACAGCATTCAAGTATGTGTTTGGAATAGCAATGGATGCGCAGCCTCTACTCTCTGTGAACATAGAAAACATTAACTTTTATCTGAATTATGGGCTTCTGACACTGAACAGCATCTCCTCTTACAGCAGTGGGACATTTTAGAAAGTTTCACCAGTTCAGCTCTGTGGTTAGGAACATGAAAACTGTGAGTTGCAGATTAACCTCCAGGCCTGATAAACAAAAAAATAAAGGCCCTAATAGATTATGGTGTGATTTTATCTAATTAAAGCATAATTCATACTGGGAAAACTGGCTGCCTAATACAGCATGGCCATGTTGACAAACTGAGCTGAGAGGTTAATGCATTTTCTTTTCTCTCTGTAATTGACACATGGAAGCCTCTTAATGTTTTGGCAAAAGCTGTACCACAAAATAGATTATACAGTATGTCTCAGTTGCAGAGTATTGTATTATCACTGCAGAAGCTAAACATGGCTATGACTTATGGCTTACTGTTATTGAAAGGATTTTAATTTAATAACTAACTTATTTTTTGAGATATGACTGATAGATGACTCAGCATCCTATAAAGATGGTACTTTGTCAATTTGAACCAATTATACTTAATTTCACTTTAATTAAAATTCTGATTTCAATAATGATTTCAATAATTTTAATTCCATATAAACAAATGAATATTAGATGATAAAATGTCATAGAATATCATATAATCTTTTATTATTATAAGAACAAATTATTATGAGGTTATACGTAGTATACAATATCACACATCTTATCTTTAAAACAAGTCATTTTATTTATTCAAGGAAATTGCATAATAAATGATCAAAAGGTAAATTCAGTGAACTAGCTGGTGAGACAGACATCATCCTCATGGAACAGAAGATGAGTAATAAAAATTACTGATTTAGCTAACAGTCAGGGGGCTGAGGCTAAAGCTGCTGATGCTGTTGTTATTTTCCAGGGACTTTTAACTGATGGATTTAAATTAGGTTAAGACCATTAGACAATCCACAGTTTATGTGTGTTTGCATCACTTTGGCACACTCTTCTTTGAACATATATTGTGATACATAATCTGATTAACTGGAAAAACCTGTATGGATTGTTTTCCATAAAGGAGAGTGCGTTAAAGAAAATATAACCACAACTGTGACAGAGCCCTACCTTAAGCCAAGGAGAATAACCTTTGTAATGGAGTTGAATAGAGTGCAGTTCAGTGTCTCATAACAGATGGAGGTAAAACCACCTGCTTCAGACATTTTATCTGCTCATTGCATGCTTATTCCACCAGATATGGCTAAAAGAGAAGCAATGGCAAGTGCAACAGCATGTAATAAAAATTAAGTTAGTAAGAATGTAAATATAAAACATTACAGAGAATAAAAAACAGCTAAAACCTAAATGTTCAAATCAACACTGTATTTCAGCCCCTAAAGTTTTTGTTTTCAATGCACACCCACTCATTGTACACAACAATATATTTTTGTCTCTCAAAAAATACAGGGAATCATGCAAATATAACAACTTTTCTTTTCTTATGTAGTACACTATGTTAAGCTGACTCTGTTCTTAAACCTTTATAACATATATCATTGTAGTTACTAAAAGCCAATCCCTTGATTCCCAATAACACCACCCCCCAAAAAATAGCCAAAACAAAATAAACAAAGACAAATAGCCAACTGAAAATAGAATAACACACGGACATATCAAGAGATCAGGCTGAGTATAAAACATCCATAGAAGCATTTTTTTTTAATTTAGCATATTTTTCTTTTATCTAGTGTACAAAATTCACAGATATTTCACAGATTCTTTGAGTCCATTGTCCATCTTTGGAAACTAAACCTTGCAGAGTCAATGCATATTGTGTAAAAGTAAATTAACATCTATATATATATATAGTAGTTTTTGTGAAAAATATGTTGTCATGAAAAACATGGTCCAGTCAAGTGGCAAACCCTAGCCTTGTCTTACTTTGGGTTTTCAAATGCTTTTCTGCTCAGCAAGCCTATTAATTAGAATTGGCAAAGGCTTAAAAACTGTTAATTGTTTTCCATAACAAAAGATATGACAATGAAATCAAATCAGTGTGCATATGTATGTTTTTCTTAAAAAGCTTAATTTTTGTATTTTTTTCACCAGCATGATTGTTCAATGAAATGTAAAAACATATTAGAAGTAAACACGTTTAGTCTGCAATGTTCTGATGAAGACTTTAAAATTGATAAATCAATGAATACGTTCAACATACACATATTAAGGCATTAATTCGTAATGCCTGGAAAGGGAAATGAAAAGTTGGCAGTGCTCAGCCTGTCAGAGCTGCCTCATAAAGTGTGAAGAGTGACCAAGAAATCAGTCACACCGAGACATATTTCATTTGTCTCAATTGACATCCTTTTTCATTTGCGGACAAATACAAATTCACATTACAGCAACACAAAAAGTCATGTATTTAATTTTCATCACATTAGTCCTCCTGTGGCTATCGTGAACAGTAGACTTTCCCGTTTAACAGTTTGGCACATAGGCTAACCTCCCACACAGTAAGCTAATGGACTTAATACACAATTAGACAAAAGGTTTAAAGATACCAAATTAATGGATTTGCAGCTCACTGTCAGTGCTAATACCTGTCTGTCACCTGCCTTAAAATTGAATGGAAATGATGCTGTCCCCCTACGGGCTTTAAAGAAGGCTGCCGTCCAATATTTCGGTATATTTTGTAATAACTGTTCCCACAGTATGCCCCTGTTATACATGCTGGTTCATTTAAGGACATTCACTGATTCAAGTAAGTTTCAAATGTCCCCATGCTTCCACATCTTTTACCCCAGATGCAGTAATTTAGTTAAGTATTTGTAGTAATTTATAACATAATAAATTTAGACATAAATCCACCACCCATTTAGGTTCTGATTCATTATTTAAGAAACTAAAGGTTAGTTTAATTGAGGCAAGCTTTAAATATGAAAGAACATCACAGAATTAGCATGTTAGAAATGTGAAATGTGAAACTGAATCTGTGATTTTCTGGTGGTATACAGAGATAGAAAAATCAACCTGAGCCAGCCTCCTCCTACAAAAAAGGATTACACATTAATAGTATATAAGATGGATTTCTCACATGGCATGCCTGTGGCTCTGAGACAAACAACTAGGACGGTGCAACAAAAAAGGACCCTCGGTCTACAAGTAAGCCCTCAAAGGGTTTAACAGTATGTGAGCTGAGAAGGAAGACAATTGGTTTTATTTAGTGTTAGCTTTCTATAGGTATAATGCCATTGTTGATGTTTAAAAGAAACATCTGTTGTCCTGCTTGAGTTTTTAATAATGCAGTTGGTAAATGATTTGAGCTGGCTATGACCCAAGAGTGTATTTTAGTCTATTGATAGCTTTAGTCCTGTGGTAGCTGTATAAACTCTCCAATAACCAACAGAAAAGTAATATGTTATTAATTACTCTCTAGGTTGCAAGGTCAATTAACACAAGTGTTTGATCAATTTTTTGTTTGCTTAGAAAGAACAAGCAATAATAAACAGTCGAGGATTTGTAAATGATTACCTAAAAATATGTCAGCATTAATATTATTTATTATCTTGTATTATATCTGTTTTTATAGCAATTAGAATAACACTTCCAGATTTACAGTCTCAATTTTGAAATTGACTCTTTATTCTGCATGACTTTCGTGTGGTTTGGGCAGCATTCAAGAAATTATTAATGATAAGAAACACAACATAGCTTCCAACTACAAAAATAGCACTCATTTGATCTATGATGAAAACACTGTTACAAAAGACTGGAAAGAAAGTTTGGAACTTTTCATTCCTCTAGTGTCATCATAGATATTTATTTAAATTAATAATAATGTTTAAATGAAACTGAGCAGAAGAGCACTTGACTATACACCTGTTCTCTGAAAAACAGTTTCCTGAAAAATACATTAGTGTTAAATATGATCATTAAATTATAAAACACATGGGATTAAAGGTTACTCATGAAAACACTAGTAATCATGATTTAATATCACATTATATCAGGCTGAGAAACATGATTCATGGCAGCTGAAATGATGAGCAATCCTGATATTGTTGGACATTTCTAAAGTTGCTGTTTTTATTCACGGTGTCCATTTCTGTAAACTTGTAATGGCAGTTGAAGAGAAGTTAAACACAGTTCTTTCTGCAGGATTAGGTACCCTTAGAACACACCAGAGAGAAAATCCTTTCATTTGACTTATTGAAAGTCTGAGTCAATCACAGTAACAAGTTCCTTTGGAAACACTGTTATCTCAGATAATAGAAAGTCAATGGAAGACAAACATTTTCCAAGACTGTATGTTCATCAAATGGTGCTGTAGGCGGATGAGGTGTTGCATCCCAGACATGTTATTACTAAAAGATGACAGTGAGGCCCTTATGAGGTCCATACAGTGGTAAACACTTACAGCAGAAGACTAACTCCAAGGAATATGACCAATGATACAAAAACACACAACCCTTTAATTTGCATACTCACTCTTGTTTAACCTGCATGACAGCTGACGACATACTAAAATTCAGTAAAGGAAAAGATTTGTTAACATGAGATGTACAGACCCAAGTCCTGCCTGTAAAAAAGGCAATCTCTTGAGTCATTTAATAAAGCAGAGCACGTCATGTTCAGTACCCTGCTCATGCCAAAATTATATCCCATTGGATCTGTGGGAGCAGGGAAGGTGGGCATACAAGTTAGGATGAAAGGAGATATAAAGTTATAAATGTTACAGAAATTAAACTTGTCACTATAACATCTATTCTCTTGAATATAGCCCTCAGCAAGATTTTGGCCTTAGACTAAATGATTCAGTTACATTTTAAGGGTAGGGTGTCTCAGATTGTGTGTCAGGTAATGATGCAAAAATGTAACTGCTATGCAGCATGTTACGTGAGCAGGATGCCTTTTGTTAGAATGCCAAGCAGTGGTGGAATCAATTAGGACAATTACAAGTTCATCATTTCCATAGAAAATGTGAATGGATAACATTATAACTGAATGGAAATTAGTGCGTGGCTGTTAGCAAAAGGCATGAAACTACTGTGGGACATCTGAGCATTACAGTCATGTATGCCTGGGAAAATACAACGAACACTGTTAATATTTATACATTTGTCCATGCCATTAATAATCTTGTCACCGACAACTACTAATTTAAGTCAATTTGGGGATATACAATATAATCTGACAAGGCATGCCGACACTGACCACTGTGTACCACACAGCAACAAACACAATCATTAGGCATAAAGTGCATGCCTGTCACAAGTTGGTCATTAAGTTATCAATAGACAACAATTGTATTAATTTCCAGAACAGCACAGACACATTGGCAGTAATTGGAAATGTCCATTCCGTCTGTGCCTCATCTGCTGTCTATTTAATGTTAGAGAATGGATTTGGAATGTACCAGGGTCCTTGTGTTGAATGACATAAATAGATTTAATGTTAATCTACTTACAGTACATACACACTGGGTGCAGAAATAATTTATATTTTTGCTCGTCTTCCTTTTTTCCTTTATACTCTTGCTTGCTTTTAGTTCTCTTGGTTTCTGTCAGATACAGGTCACGTTTCTCATGCTCTTTATGAAAGGTATTGTGTGAGCTTCTCTGTCCCTGTTGTTCACTATCAGGTAAGTAGCATCTAATTACCTTCATAAAGGGAACATGGTTTGCCTCAGCACTCCTTCAATGTACTCTCACATTTCAGTAGGACAGTTTGGGGCATATGTATGACAAAATTCTTTTGATTACTCACTCAGTGTTGGTTGGAAATATGTGTTGAATACATCAGGGTGCAAACCCAGCATTATTTTATGCTAAGATTCCACTTTATTCTTTCTCTCAGCATTTCCATATGCCGCAGGACCTGACTTCACTGTTTTTGCATTGTTCATTTGGTTATTTCTTTACAATTTCTTGTTTCATTCTGTGTCTCAAATGCTATTGAAATGCAAATACGTTAGCTGCATGACAGATATTGTGGACCAGAGAGAAGCTCTGCATCTCTGTTTTTTTGGCAGGTTGTCACTTTTAACATCATACCTATCCCACCCTGTCATCCCTTCACTTACAAGACTAAACATAGCCAAGTGCACACTGCAAATTGATACAGCACCCAATTCAAAATAAGAAATAACATCTTGGATCACACAAACTTAAAATGAAGGGTATCAACCTTTACCTTTGGTAATTACCCAAAGACAAAAACATGGCACAAATAAAGACAGCCCATAAGATCACATAACATGATCACTATAAGACTACTAAATTACATAGTTGGCATTTACTCCCTGTGCCATAAATAAATAAATGCCACAAATACTAAATGAGAAGAAATCAGGAATGATGCTACAATGACGTGTAAAATAAAACACCATGACTCCCATATCACAGGCACTGTTTGACAGTCCTTGCTCTTAGCACAATATTCTATACACCTTGCATGCCAAAAAACCCAAAGGCAAAATTTTGTCCTACATTTTTCTCCCTGTGAACTTCAAATTGTGTCTCTGCCCCACAGGCCTATCAGGAAAAGAAGTGTCCAAGCTCATTTTCCTACAGTCACAACTTCTGCTGCGCTGACACACCCTTCCAATAATCAAGAATGTCATGCAGGTCCTCACCTTTAGCGAACTGCACTTTTTTTCGAAGAGCATTTCCAGCTGTCACATAACAGGCTTCATCACGTTGGCCTTTTCGATAGGGACGAAAGCGTTCCCAGATGCGCAGTGAACTTTCTGAGGAGTACTCTGGGCTGGAGGAGTAGCCAGAATAACTGGAATGATGACGGGCAGGTGAAAGCTGGGAATAAGATGCTGCATCCCTGCGGGAGCGTGTCAGGGGCTTTAGGAAAGAAACCTTCTGGGCTGGGGAGCCCTGGTGGGAGCCCTCATAGTACAGAGCTGGGACGGAGTGGCGGTGCTCCGAGCAGTGGTAGTCCTGCTGCACCTCCAGCTGTTGTTGTTGTTGCATTTGTTGCTGTTGATGGTAATGGTGTGGCTTCTGGCTGTCCTGGTGTTGGGCACCAACACCACCACTGTCGCAACCACCACCACCCCCTCCACTGCAGCTCCCACTCCCTACTAAAGGCAGCCTATCCAAGGGCTCCCCACAGCTGACGGGACTGGCCCTGTCTGGATACTGCTGTTGTTGATTACAGGCATCTGGGCTCCTTGGCTCTGGGACATCCAGACTATACACCCTAGCTCCTCCACGTTCCCTGTCTCGACCCATGGAGCCACAAGAGGTGGTGCTGCACTGTTTCTTGACTGCATTTACAATCACCACAGCTGCATCTGCACTCATTTGCCGCTGAATGGGACGTACAGCAGTTGCTGGAGGAGGGGGCCTGTATGGGGGAGTAATCACAAAGCCACCACCAGTGATTCCTGGGCGTTCAGAGAGGGGAGTATTCAAGGCAGGGAGTGGAGGTGGAGGGGGTATTTTGTTGGGAACGCTGACGTGGCATGACTCTGTCACCCCTTGGGAGAGCGGGATTAGGCCACGGGTGAGGGAAGATGCGCTGGTAGGGGGAGGGGAGGTGGGATTGGAGGAGGCTGTGGGGTTAGTACAGGCCCCTGAAGTGGAAACTCCTGCGGCATCCAATTTCAATGCATCAATACAATTGTTGATAATCTGGTTAACCTTGTCCACCTCCATGGCAATGGTGGAAATCTCTGATGCCGAACCACGTCCATCATCATCTGAGTCTTCACCAACATCAGTTCCATCATCATCCCTCAAGTCTTCCCCCCTCATCACTCCATGCCCACCATCTCCCATCCTCTCCATCCCTAACACTCCACTCCTGACATCCATATAGTTTCCTTTACTTGTAGTCATGGCCTCTGAAAAGGCAGTAGCCATCTTTTCCACTTGCGGGATAGAGGAAAGTCTGGATGAACTGGTGTTGGCTGAGTGTAGCATTCCTGAGCTAGAGGATGTTGACATGGGAAGTTTTCCTCCATGGTGGTGCTGATACTGGTGATGTTCTCTAGACTGCTCTTGAAGTTTGTGAACAGCTGATGGATCATTTGCCACTGCTGCTGCTACCTCTGGTCCATAGCGCATTTCCAGTATAGTTTTCTTGACACAGATGGACTTCTTCTTCTCATCATGCATCCGTTTCTTACGTAGACAATAGTAGACAAGTCCTAAAATAATGAGCATACCAAAAAGGCAGCCTACTATGGTCATTATGTAGTGAGTCGTGGTGGAAGGAGTGGGGAGCATGTCATCATGATTTGGAATCCGAGTGGAAAACGTGAGGCAGGTGTGGTTGTAACGTTGAGAGTTGCGGATGGATCCTACACAGAAGGTGTAATTGTTGTGTGGCTTCAGCTTGTTCAGGGTGATCATCTCTTTTTTGTTCTTCAGATTCATGATGTCAGATACTAATGTGTGGTTGTATTGTGTTAGAATATACATTTTGCTATAGGGCCGTGGAATCTGCACAAGGAGGGAGGCTGATGACAAAGAGACATGATGGAGCTTGATGCTGGGACTGAAGCTACCATGTTCATTAGATGAGGAAGAGGTGGTGGGCTGGACGTATGGACCGACAACACCAATAATCTCTGGTCCAATCCCAGAAGGACCTTCTAAATCTGGTGGGAGAGAGGTCATTCCTGGAATCATCACTCCATCTCTGCAGTGATGAAACAGAATGTTTTTGGCATTCCTACCTGCATGACCTGCAACAATAGGACTCAGTAAGGGATAGCCAAACATCTCCCTGGGTGTCTCACACTGAAGGCGGTCATAGGTGTGTGTGACATTGTTAAAAGACTCCAACCAGATTAGGAAACTATAAAGATCACAGCCGCAGTGAAATGGATTTGCTGCCAGTTCACACACCATCAGTCGACTGAGAACTGTGAATGTGGATGGATCAATGCGGGCAAGTTTGTTTGACGACAGGTCAATGCTGCTGAGGCTGGGACACTCCCAGAATGCATTGTTGGCAATAACCTCAATGAGGTTGTGCTGGAGGAAGAGGCATTGCATGCGGCCAAGCCCTCTCATCATACCCTCAGTTAAGTTTGTCAGCTTGTTGTAACCCAGCTGAAGAACCTGAGGAAAACACAAAGTAGCATTAGTTCATTTCTATTTCTTTTTTCTTCCATAATTATTACAGTTGATGATAACATTTGAATTCTACTTAATTAATAACATCTGGTTATACTGTGAAGGTAGACCTGCAAGAAGCAGCAATGGTCCAAAATTTTTTTATTTGACTTTGAGTATTGTGTAAAATATTATGATATCCAATATAAGTATGTATGTATACATCTGTGATGAATGGTTAGTCCAAAAAAAGCTGTTCAGTGGCAAAAATAATATGATGAAACACTATGCAGATGACACCCAAATGTATTTATCTATGTAACTAGATTTAACAAATCAATTAATCAAACTTCAAGCATGTTTAAAAGACATAAAGGCCTGGATGTCCTGTAATTTTCTACTCCTTAAATTACATATTAAGGTTATTCTATTTGGGCCTACAATCCTCAGAGACATGTTATCTATTCATATTGCTACCCTAGATGACATAGCATTGGCAAGTACTACAGTGGGGAAGCTCTCTCTATACCTTTCAGCAGGCATGCCAGGCCTCTGAGCTGTATGATTTCAGCTGCAGTTCCAGGACGGCCACCCACCCTGGCCAGCCTGGTTCTGCTGGAGGTTTAACCTTTCCACTGTCACCTAGTGCTTACTCAAGTGGGACTTTTGGGTTTTCTGCAAAAATCCATTTAAAGTTATATTCCGTAAGGTTACTCCGTGAAGTGCCTTGAGATGACTTTTCTTGTCATGTGGTGCTGTAGAAATAACCTGACTTAAATGTCATTGAATTGGACTTTCTTTAAGCCATTTCACCTTCCATACTAAAGGATTCAAAACAAGAACCTAAATCAAGTCCAGTTGCCACTGAACAGCTCTTTGGCATGTATATATACTTTAAGGGTAACTGGTAGACTTGGGGAATGTCTTAAGATAAATAGTTAATGCAGTCATCCTCATGTCTGAGCTATTAGTGGTAATATGTATTCAGCAAAAATATTACTCTATGCGTCCAACTCAAAAATTTCACTTAAATATAGTTTAAATATACGTTAAAGAATTTGCTTAATCTTTTCTAGAAGTGCAATTTCAAAATAAAATATAGTTCAGTTGTGAACTATATTCTTAAGCTATTTCATCATTCATTTCTCCATTACCTGTAGGTTTGCTTGTCCTGCAAAGGCTCCATCCTCAATATAGCTGATTTCATTTTTAGTGAGGTTGAGGTCAGTCAGGTTGGTAAACCGGTACATGGAGCTGAAGAGCACAGCTTTCAACTTGTTCTCATTCAATCTCAAGTCATGGACTGTGTTGTTGATGTGCTGAGGGATAGTCTCGTAGGGTGGCTGGTTTTGGCTGCAGATAGCCAGCCAAACATAACCTTTATCCCCCTCAATGAGCCAACAGTCCCCATTCACCATATTGGGAAAGAAGGAGAAGAATACAAGGGAGGGACAAATAAAAAGAAGGAGAATGGATGTGGTAGACACACCTTGCATGATGCCAGCAAAGAGAACTAAGACACAAGCTATAGATATTAAAGACGAAAGAGTAGGGGCAGGTGGAAGAACAGGATTGTTTAGCAGGACAAAGGTAAAAAGCAAAGGTTTCTAGGAAGGATTTCCAAAGAGAAGAAGGGTCTGGGTTAGATGGTGAAAAAGGGGAGAAGGCTTCACAAGGCCAGTCACAGCTTTATGGTCATTATGGTGATTAATATGGGCTCCATGTTATGTCATTTCTTGTTGGACTGCAATGCAGAGCAACACAGCCTGTCTTCATACTCTCTTCGTGGATCTCAGCTGTGACTGACTCAAATAGATGGAACAACAGCAAATCTGTAGAGGAGAATAAAACAAAAGCAACATGAAGAAAAAAGGGACTAAGACAATAGAGCAACAGTGCGGTAGATATAACATATGTATGATTATACATGATGACCACAATACATTTTTATTACGTCCCAAAATCAAACTAAATTTTCCTTTTGGGTTTTTCCTATCAAAACAAATCATCATAACAATTTGATTTAAATCAGCAACCAAATACAAAGTTTTGAAACATAATCACTACTGGATAGTTGTGTTGATTGGTGTTGGAATTTAAATACCACTAAACTGACACTGAAAGCCTTCTTTCAGAATTTATGTCATCTGAATTTAACTTTGTGTGATTCTGCTCAAGTGCAATTTTAATAACTTTATTTCTAGTACATATTTATTTTAAGGTTCTCAAATTCAGTTGCAACATTGGCCTGTCAATACACTGTATTTTTGGCATATTCAACAGCCTCTAAATTCAAGTTGCACTATTTCAGTAAACTCAATTCATGTCTAAACTCAAAAACTCTGGTTGCTTAAAAGACTTGTGGTATTTCCACAAAAATACCACACAGATCATCAATTTATTTTTCTAATGCAATCTGAATGTAAAGTCTATAGGCCAAGCTGCATATGTGGAGTGGGCCACAAAAAAAATCCCTGCTTGTTATACAGTGCATTATATAAAATCTTTGCAGTTATGTAGTGGTGTCCCAAATGCTGATGCCATAAACCTGTCCACTATTTAGTGCAGTCAAAGCTTCCAAAAAAAAGTAGTGTATTTGGCATGTACGCTACTTTCTGCTAACATGTATGAATGACTGTATCAAATTCTGATAAAAAACATAATCATTTTATGTTGTTTGTGACAAAATGTATTCACTGTTGCACAGCTGCTCATTTTCTAATAATTACATATATGCCATGTGTACGCGTTGAAGTGCTCCATTGGTCCCTCACCACGTAAGGCTATGGGGTCACTAAGCTGATAACCAGGTGCACCTGCCAATCTCTCCTCAGTTCTAAAATGGCAGGATTCCTTTTTTGACACATGAAGTGCAGATTTTAATCACCAAAATGCTGACAGCACATTGTCTCCACAGACATTCCTTGTTATGACACTATCCTGCCAAAACCTAAGCTCTCTATCCCATCTGCATGTCATTTGAATTGAAGTCAAGCGTTTACATAAGGAAAGGATTAGCTGCCTGTTGCATCATGACAGACATTGTCATCTAGCCGGCTCAGCAGCTGGGGAAAACATACTTGCAATTACACACACACATTACAAAAAGGTTGGCACTAAAATGGACATATGCCCTAAGACAAAGTGAATGTGAGGCACAAACTTCAAACACGCCTTAATTTAAAAGTACATGCATACAGATCAAAGCTATCAAATTGTATTCAGAACAACACCAATGGTATACAATGATATTGCACTATGTAGTCTGTATATAGAACTACGCACTATCTATGTGTAGTGATATCTTTTATCACACATCTTCTCAATTTGACAATCTCTGGATTCCCACCACACCATCAAAAAGAAGAGCTTCTTTCTCTCTCTTTCTCTGAGGAACAGGCCAAATTTCTTCCCTGTGCTCCAAATTCCGATTCTCTCTAATTCTGTCAGAGAATTGAACTAATTCCAGTCTATTCCGGTCCAGGCTTCCCTGAGGTTGCAGCAGACAATCACATCCTCTTTAATGTAATTTTACAGCAGAAAACCATAGTATATAAAACATAATGTAGATGTAGATTATCATGTAGATCCTATGACACACAAAGAAATCATGGTTAATTATTTTAGGTTAAGCATTTGGACAAAGATTTCAATTTGAGGTCTCACATAACTGTTTTCTTTTTAGCTGTTAGTTAGAGAGAAGTTGTGATTGAGTCAGGCAAAGTCAGAGGTTCTCAAAGACATACATGAAATGCAATGAAACTGGATTCTAACTCAATCTGATTTCAT
>JAUBNQ010000027.1:15986782-16001277 GCA_032353495.1 Ctenopoma kingsleyae
TTAGTTAACCTTATTTAACTATTAGTTAAGGCTTATTAATGCATTAAGTAATGCTAATTAATGTACCCTTATTGTAAAGTGTTACCTATTTTTCTTCTTTTTTAGATGCACCACATAAACAAGCATATCTATCCACTGTGGATGTGTCTCTCACTAGCAGGCAAACAGCTAGCAGGATGAATAAAGGTACAGTTGTTACTGGATCAGCGCAAAGGACTTATAGCATGTACAATGACCTCTCTGGCATTTGACTGACAACTGATAATCACAAATAACCCCCACAGACAAGAATCTCTTAAAAGTCCTTGTTCTGCTTTTTTTGCTGTTTGTGTTCTTCCCCCGTGGTCTCTGTAGATCTCTCTACACTTCTTCTGCCTGTCTCCTTCTACCTCTTTTGGTCTCTAACTCTAATCCCTGCACAAGCCTTGATATTTGTTCATGTCTCTTAATTTCCTTTAGTTTGTCTTTTTCACCTCTCCCTGTATCGTTCTCTTTCCATCAGTCTGTCTGTTTTATTTCCCTCTTGTCCAGACCGGTTCCCTGGAGTACATTGTAGTGTGGAGAGGTTGAGGCTCTGAGCAAAACACTCCTTCCTCTCCACTTCACACAGGGTTTAGAGATGAGACAAACACAGCTACAGACAGATGAGACTCCTCTGAGAGCTTCACCGTGTCTATGTGTGAGTGGAACAGATGACTTCTTAGTGGCCATGAGAGGAACCCTTTAAAAGCAGTGGTACTAATTTGTTAAGCACTGCTGAACAAAGTGTTGTTTGTTCCCACTTGACAGAGTTTAAAGAACTGTATTTGTAATTCTAACAGTGCGTTTCATATGCACTCTTTACTGTAAATACATTTTTACAATCTTTATCCATAAATATATACAATCTCACTATATTCCCATGTCTTGAGAAGCAGTTTGTTCCAATAACGTAGGAAGATATAAATAAATGAGGAAGATGAGAGGGGAAGAGAAGGAGACAAGAGACTGCAGTGGGAAAGACAGTTGGGCCAGAACCGATGAGGTGCTGCGTTTGATCTTCGATTCCGCCACAATCTTCTTTTTTCACAGCAGCAAAGAACAGAGAAAAAGCCGCAGATGCTGAAACACAATTCACCTTGAATGCAAGTTATTAGTATGAGGATGATCCAGACTGCAAAAGCCCAACTTTGGAGAGCGAGATAGCAGTACAAGCAGAGAGACAGAAAGAAGGTTTAAAGAAATAAAAAGGATTGTAGGGGGGAGAGTGTTCTAACTACCTCTCTATGGTTTGATCTATAATTCATATTTCATCGTCATCTACGCCTTGAGAGCATCTTTAACTTTTCTCTTCTTCTTTTACGCCTGCCTCACTTTTTCCTTTCCTTCTTGACCTTCTTGCTGTTTGTGCGCCTATATCTGTTGCCTGTGTCTGACGTTTAGACCACCGTCATCTGTGGCTGCTCATGCATAACCTCATATCCATTTCCTGGATGCCTCATAGGAAGAAGAAGTGATGCAATGGAGCATGACTGAAAAGTGCCCAAAGGTCTGGGGCTAAATGGAGCGAAACACCTAAGCCCCCCAACTGACCACTATCATAACTACTACTATAGTTTTTTTTAAAATTATTTTCCTTAAATGACTGGGTGCCAGGGAATATAGTTCCATGGTGAGGCAGTTGGCAATTTTCTTGCAGAGAACAGGAATAGATACCATGCAGACCTGGGGTTAAAGCCAGACAGCTGGGGGTTAAAATTCAAGAGAAGTTACAGCAGTCATGTGAAAGTAAGTGTATAGTTTTTGCTAGAAACTAGGAGAGGATTCAGGGAATAGTAGCAGAGAGAAACAGGACATGTGGCTTGGATCCAGGCCACACAAGGGCCAAGGGAAAACACAAACTGGATGATGTGATCTACAAAGGGCAGTGTGGATGACTCAGTGATTGAGGTCAGTGAAATGTCAGAGATTGCAGCCTGGGCAATAATGCCATGGAGGGCAGGGTGGAATTGTGATTGTAAAGTAGAATAAAAAATGCTCTCTACAATGCAAATATGTACATTTACATTCTTCAGCAGATGTGGATTATGGTACCCTAATTAATGGTCTTCCTCGCTGGTTCTTGAGAATAGCAGCCTCTTAAGTTTTAGGGGAACAAAAATTAAACTTATTTGTCTTCAAACCAACAAAATAAAATCAACAAAAATATGGTTAGAAAAGTTGACTAACTAAAGCATATGCATCATACCTTCAACGTCAACAGACATCATGACAATCCATGATGACGATGAAGTACACAACTCAAAACGTTACAGACAGAGATCCAGATTTAGAAAAATAATTATCCTCTACTGCCCCTATCAGTAATTTAACTGGCATAGAAGTGCATAATGTGAGATTTCTTCTCATTATTTTCTTATTTATAGGTTTTATCTACTATTAAAGATCACAATACCTTAAGTTTCCTGTGAGTTTGATGGTTATCGGTTGTTAATTTTTTAACCAGTAAATTAAATCCACTGGTGACAGCAGTTATGGCTTTTTCCTGCAGAATATTGTGTATTACAAACCATCCTGGGTATTTGTCTGTGAAGATTCTCAGTCATCCAGGTGAAGTTGTCTGAAAGTTGAGTCATGGCAACTGGACTTCTTTCTTGTAAGGTTGAAACATTTTGCTATTTATCCAAATAGCTTCGTATAGATGTGAAGTGAGACCAACGTGGATAATAAATTTGTGGTCACTAACCAACTTCCCTCAGATCGACAAAGCTATTTAGATGAATAGCAAAACATTTCAACATAACAAGAAAGAAGTCTAGTTGCCGTGACTCAACTTCCAGACATCTGGGTTATTGTCACATTGGCTACTTATGTCTACTGTAATATTAATAACCCCACCTGGTTTCTTTTGCCCAATTTAACCTGTCATTCATGACATACTATGGAAAATGTGTACAAAATGACAAGATGCATTGATGGATGCCTTAGATTTCATTTTAACAACAAACAAAGAAGTGATATTACAAGAATTTCACTCTTCCTCCACACATAAGTATATATTGTGGGGGCAAGTTAGGTTTAACATGTATAATTTCTGACATACAAGACTACAACTTAAGCTACAATGCAATTGCCAATATCAATGCATGTGTTATCCTTCGACCTACCCACTTGCACCACTGCTGTCATAGCAACAATATCAGTGCTGGAGGCACAAAAGCGCAATCATATTCTGATCACAGAGGAGCATGGGAACCAATGATGCATAAAACATAGATGAGGCAAAGGGGGAGAAATTGATATATAAAGGCCAAATAAATATATAAAGTAAATTTCAAGATAGAAAGACTTTGTTAAGAGGAAATTGAGAAAGAACGAGAATTGTATGTGGTGCAAAAGCACCACAGGATAGATGGATTAGTGGTAAGATTAAATAGAGAATGATAATAAGCTGGGGACCTGAGGTGAGGGAGGGAGATTTAGAGGATTCAGAGGGGATGACAAGAAAGGATAAAGAATGATGGTGCTTGCATTGATGAATCAGCAACCTGAGTACTGTGCTAAACTGCTGCGCTCACGAAATAGCAGCTATATAAAGAACTATTTTGTGATAACTCTCACAACCCTGAACTGGATTCAGTAATCATTTAGATTTTACCTCCCTGACCAGGTTGCACTCCTTTCTTGACCCAATTGATTGATTGAAATTGAAATTGATTGAATGTATAGTTGATTACATTAAATTAATTTAAATTTAAATTAAAGAATGTTGAGAACTATTGTGCCAAAAAGGGAAACAAAACTTAATACCTTTTGGAACAGTAAACTGCAAAAGGATTTTCTTTGGGTGTATGTGAGCATTTACATGAAGGCAGACCTACAAACCCACTTGGGAGAGTGTTGTGCAGTGCTGACTATTTATGTGTGAGTCATGAATATTCTGCCTAATTGAATTTCATAACATTGAGGAATTCCACTGGCAAGCCTGAAGCTACATGCTAAAGCAGAGTCTGAGAGGGGGGATGAGAGTTGGAGTTGTTTAGCTCTGTACGATTAAAAAGTGGCACTAACATTGCCAGGACTGAATTCAGAAAAATTCATTGTGCCCCGTGAGCTCCAAAATTGCACCAATATATTCACTAAATGGCGTACTCTGGCATCAGTTCATGTTACATTTGAATTAAACAAACAAATCAAATAGCTGTTGTTTTTCTTCCTACCTTTCCAACAATCTTCCATATGCATCTCACTGATTATTAAATTATACCTCAGTCGCATATACCTAATATACGTCAGAGACACGTGGTAATGTGGATGAATGAATTTTTTGTTGAAAATGGGTAAATACTTTATAATTTTCCCTCTACTTTAAGTTTCCTCTGAAGGGATCCAAACAGCAATGAAGATTCTGCTGAGAGCACTTATTATCTTCATATAACCTGGTGTAAATGTCTCTCAAACTTCATTTTAGTTCATTTGTGAATGTAACGTTGTTTTGTAACTTGTATCAGCGTGTGTTCAGAGTGTTAGGCATCCACAAAACACAGCTCAGCTGTCTCGATCGCCTACAACTCTGAAACCTGAGTGCACAGCAACATTTCCCCATGGGAATTGATAAAGTATATCAAAATCAACATTTTACTATTCTAAAATGTATGTAAAGCATGCTGTCAGAGGTCTGTTTGCCTAGGTCTATTAACTTTAGTGGCTGACAACATTGGTAAGATATGGTTATTCTGCCAAGAATCTGCCAATTGCATGCTGGGTATTTCTTCGAGGTTTTGGTGTAGCACCAGAGAGTTGTGTGGGAAAACTGGTGTTGTAGGTCCATTATGTAAAATAATCACTAAATGAGCATATATCTCGTAAAATACATCCAGAAAGACATGTAATCATTCATTGTGTTACTGCGTTTGTGTCCACAGCCAAAAGTCATATTTCTCTTATTGTATTTAGCTTTTTTTTGTTTATTATCATTTTAGTAACATTTCAAGTTACACAGTTATTGTGTCTCATGTTTCAACAAGTTTTCCTGGGTTACTTCAACTAGCAAAAGATGACATAAGAGAATGAAATTACTTTTATTAATGGGTTTTGATATTTCCCACTTTATACATTGAAGCACTACTGTATGTGTACTTGCCGATACTTACCTATGACTGCGTCTGCATGTGTTCAGTGTATGTGCAAGCACACATGTATATGTGCAAGTACACAACAGTCTGCCACAGCTTATTCATTAAAATGGTTGACACAGAAGACAAGAGAGGCTGACAGATTTAATGTGGTACTGCTTTTTAGTCAGGCCGAGGCTTGATTCCCACAAGGGATTCATATGATTGAAATACAAACAGAAAGATAGGAACAGAGCAGTGGATAGAAGGGACTGATCATTTTAATCCTGCTAAAACGTTTAAGTCGTAGCCTTTTCGTATCAAAGGCTCAATAGTGAGCCATGAGTAACAGTTAAACTCAACTTGACTCTGTTCTTTCCAGTTATTTGCACCATTCTTTTACCGCAATACTTTTGGGAGCAATGGCAATCTGGTGTGATGTTATAAAGCATCATCAGTAGAACATTGCTTGTATTACTTAGCTTCTTTTCTAAATAATTCATTTTTCAATACCATAGTGAGTGAGTTCCTGCCAGATGCAAAGTGTGGGGTGAAATTGCTGTACTACATGTCTCTGCATGGGATACAAGTACTACCAAACCTCCAGGTTGCTTAGGGGCACTAAGAACACAAGACAGTTTTTTTGCATCAAATATTCAATTCAACACTGTGGGGACATCACTTTTCTTTACTCATGACAGGCTCAGTAACCACATAAAAAAGCTTTTTTTTGTTTTGTTTTGATTTTACAGGAAAAAACTAAGGTCTCATTCTCTTTCTCTTCTTCTTAGACACAAACATCAAATTGCAAGCCTCAAGCGCTAGAAAAAAATTACACAGTTAAATGTCCCTATACTTTATTAATTTCTTTTTAATTAGTTGAATTGCTTGCTGATAGATCTCATAGCTCCTCACTAAGCTGTGAAAATTACCATCTGATGATAAGTAAAGAATTGAAGTGGTCCTTCTTCTTGTAGTGGAGTATTTTTAGGCATGTTCAAGCATTTTAAGTGTTGAATTTGTCTACTTCTTCCACCACTGGTAAGAAATGCAAGATGTGATAGAGTGTATCTGTGAGTATTGTGGTAATGTGCCAAGACAACAAGACTGGGGTTTCCACATGATGGCTCGAACATTTTAGCAAAACAGTTAGCTTCAGAAGGGAAAAAAGGACCACTTGGACCACAAGGATCACTTCTTCTCTACTAAGTTATTTCAACTTTCTTTGACTTCTTCAATAAGTTCAATTTTTAATTTGATCTATTTAAAGGGGATGGCAGTGTTGGACTGTGCGTAGTATACCAACTATATTCTTATTGTATCATATGTTTTCTAGTATTTAATGTGGCATTAAACATGAATTGTCCATGTTTGGGTAATTGAGTAATTTTGGTATTGAGACTAGTACTTGTAGTACTAGTACTGCGACTAGCACTAGTATTTTGGATACAGAAACTAGTAGTTTAATCTCATTGTTTCCAGTATTAGTGGGTAATATCAGTGGGCCCAATAATGATGTCCAAAGAGATTGCTAAATTCATTGCTGGTGACTTCTCACTGTTGACTGAAGTGAAGTGAAGTGAAGTGACTCAGCTTCACTGCAAAGCAAAGCAATTTTACACATTATATTACTGTTTTAACTTACCAGGTGATACTCCTCTGAATAGTACAGGCATACGGTATATTGACCCCAGTGTACGTACTGTATATTGATTCGTTTTATTAACTATGAGTCAACTGTGAACCCAGACCATGAATCATGGTTAATAATAATGAAGATGACAATGACTGTCTGGGGCCCAAAAATGAAGGTTTTTCATACAGCAGTCTGCAAAGCAGAATCCTATACTGACTGCAACACTTAGCCTATATTCAGCACTGGTTCAGACAATTGGGTGACACATGATTTGAGAACTTTATTTGTGTGTGTAAAAGTATGAAAAAAATAGAAACACATACATGCACAAACACATCCTGCATCAACTGGTCCATTAATCCTTGTTTCCTCTCTTTACTTAGTTTCTCCTCTCTTCACTTTTCGCATCTCTCTTTTGTGTCTTTTCATTGCTACACTAATTGCTGTGATTATCAGGTATTTTGTTTAAAGGTCATTTATCATTGGGAGATCATTTTTGGGACGGACAGACGTGGCCTGTGTAACGACATGATGAGCCAAAGACACTTTTCATATTCAGCTCAGTTTCAAGCTGACGTTTACACATTGCAGCAACAGCTTCATAACAAATACATTTTCTGTTTCCACACTATGTGCTTCTCACTCTCTGCTTCTCTGTTCGCTTTCCTCTATTATCTCAATAAGATAGACTGAAAGATTGTTCTCATAAATGTCCTAATGCAAATATACAATAAATGTGAGCTATACAGTAGTAAGCAGCAGGGAGCAGATGTGTTTTCCTAAAAGCAAAATGTTATATGCAGTGTAAAGAGATTAAATTGGCAGTCATGCAATTATACAAGAAAATGTGTATTTGTGTGTGGGTGAGCATATGCATGTCCTCAGCATCTGCAGCTGCACTACTTAAATTGAGGCATGTCTATGTACAGTTGTTCATGCATAGATTTTGAACCTTCTCTTTTGATTCGACATTATTATTGTTTTGTTTGGGGGCGATGCTAACAAACCTTCTGCAGTGCTAAACTAGGGCATTGCCTGGCTGCCGGCAAGAAAAAAAAGAGGGAGAGTCAAAGAGGGGGAGAGAAGTGGAGAAAGTGAAAAGAAAAGGAGGTAATGAAGAAATTACATAACCATGTAAATACCATGGAGCGAGTCATTCCCTGTTCTTGTCTAATTGTGTTACTTCTATGTCACAGTGACCTACAGATTACTAGAATCATCACTGACAGAGAAACTAGAGTAGAGAAATACATAGAACAAAGAAACCTAGTTATAGATACAGTAGATAGATAATGTTTTGGTCCTACAGATAACCCAATACCCATCCTTATGTTTCCTTTGGTTACACTAATATAGGGTCAAATCTACAGTAAATGTATCACTAGATATTACTGTCTGATACTCCATATGGTGTTAATGTCTTAGACATGATTCTTGCAGGTTGCCAGTTTTTTTTCACTATATTGTAGTACAGTAAATAAGCATGTATAATCATATCTGAATTGTTATTTAAATAATCTGTAAACACTTATTCCATTTGTATAGCATTATTTTCAGAAATTACTTAATATTGAAGTGATTTCTCCTCTTTAAACTGTTATCCACTGATATCCTTGACACAGTGCACTGTTAACTTGGTGGTGCATGCTGCTCACAGTACAATACAAACTTGTCCCTGTGCAGGTTCTTCTATCTTATGCTAAGTGCAAAGGAGAGCAGATGCAAAAATATTGACCCTAGACAGACATTTAAGTATATATATCACTAGCCATGCAGAGGCAGTGGGAACATGGCGGAACATAAAGAGGCAGAAAATGGAGTCAGGAAAAAAGGAGAAACAGGGATAAGAGAACTGAGGAATGAGGGAGAATAAAGGACCTGACACTGTAGATAAGACAAGTTGTGACACATCATGTTATGACACTCTCGACTGATAAATCTCAGTGACAGGGAATGTGTGTGAGACAGTGTGTGTGAGAGAGTTATAGAGTGTGTGAGAAATATGGAGAGTGTGAAAGAACTTTCTGATCCTGGGTCATAAACATCTGTCCTCACCAACAACCCAGAGACTAGGACGATAAATGCGAAACAGTCAGAAAGAGATAAAAGGTCTGTTCAAGCAAAAGACGGAACAGGTAGAAAGGCAGAAGTGAGAACAGAAGATAGGTAACTAGTCAGAAGGGATAGCTATTTCTTTCTATCGTCTCACTAGTAGAAATTATTAAAATATGTTTCCGTCTTTGATTTTCTTATAAGACTTACACCTCAGAAAAAACTGGGAGGCAGGCAACAAAGAGAAAAACTGCAGTACAGAGTGAAAGTGATGTATAGAGAGGCAATGGAGGAAGGGGGAGACTGAAGTGGGGAAGATAAAGACAGGGGGAGGAAGGATAGAGGCAAAGGACAGTAGAGAGCATAGACTAAGAGATGTAATTAGAGAGGAAAGTAGAAAAAAACAAGGAGAAGATAAACAACACAGAAAACAAAGCAGAAAAGAAAAGCGGACAGAGAGGAAATTAAAAAAGGGAGATCTTAGACTGAACTAGACTAAAAACAAAGGCAGGAATTTACTAATTAACATTCCAACAGGCCACAAGTGCAATAGATCTGTAAAGATGCAGACATAAGAGTGCCACATTGATAGTTAGAGCTTGGTGCTTGCATCTAACAAAGACTAATTACAGGAGTTGTGCTACCATTTTTAGACAGATATGTTTGTAAAGGAAAGGAAAAAAGGCTATATCCTATATTCAATTAAGTATTTAATAGTTAATTATATAATACATAATCTATACATATATCATAAAAACAGCATTGCACTAAACACTATTTCCATACAGGAAACAAAATGTGTAATTTGCACATTTTTCCACACTTGTATTTAAAACCAAATATTCAAGACAAAGCAGATGAGATACTGGTGATTAGTCTATCACCACCCTTACTTCAGTAAGAACTTGTGATGTTTTGCTGAGCCCATAACTCCTTCAGAAGCTAAATGCCGTCTACCACAGGGCACAACATTTTCTGATGTAGGAAGTAGGTTATTAATATGAATATCATCTCAGTAACAGTATATGTTAAAATAAAATAAATAAGTACAAACTATTTTGTATTACAGCTTTTACATGTATTACAGCTGCCTCTTAAAAGTTACCATGTCATCTATCTCTCCTAAACCCAGATTTGCTACTTGCTCTTCCTCCTGCTGTCTCCCCTGATGCCCCTGAAGCACAACCCCCTACTGTGAAGTGTGTTATCTCACACTGGGAGCTTTAACTAACTGCCACTTCCTCCAATTAGCATTCCTGAAATGACAAGGTTTGTAGACCGAATTGCAAAACTTGGAAGATTGCAGGCATGGACTGGAACAACACCAAGCTTACAGTAGATGCATCTGAGCATATACATGCATCAGTGATCTTTCAACACCTGTCTTCCCCCGAGGAACAACAAGCAGTGCTTCATTTGCTTTCTCATGACAAGAGCCAAGAGTGTTCAACACTTTCTACACAGCCAATTTCAGCCTCAGTCAGATTCTGCATGAGTCATTTAAATGTACTGTCTGTGACTCTAACTTCCCAGTTTTGATCCTTTTTATTTTTTCCCATTTATACTTTGAAAATGATGGATTCTGTAACAGATCAGCTACAAGTAAATTGAATGTGTTACCAAACCACTGTCAGTAATATGTGCTTATTCATTAAAGGGTTAAATTCTGACTCCACATTCTGTCACAACAGAAATTGGGATTTATCGCACCAACTGTTTTTTAACCCTACAGCTGTCTAGCTGTACCAATTATAAGCTGAACTTCTTCTTCTTCCTCCTCACTGACAGCAATTAAACCTGACATGTGCTGCTGTCATCGTTTCCCAGTTGCTAAAGGGTCTAATGGGTTTTGTACTCTAAGAAGCCCTTCTGCATACCATTCACCTCTGACATTTGATCTTTCTCAGTGAAAGTATTCATATTCTCAACTGAATGTCTTTTGTTCTTTTTCTTTTACCCCGTTTTACTGCATGTGGTTGCTCTTTGCCGCTGTCACAGTGTACTTCCCCTATGGGACTCATTAAAGTGTCATCTAACCATGTTTTACTTGACTTGACTGTTAACAATATACAGTATAACTCTGTAAGTTAATGTTTTATTTTATCCCTCCTTTACTGCATGCAGCATGTTGTGGTCAGATGTCTGATGTGACAGAAAAACTGAGCATAATTAGGGCGCTGGCACAATTCTAAGTCACTGATATTCATCTTAATATGAAAACAAAAGTAAATATTATTAGAACAGAGGGTGTCTTATGTTGTAGAGATCATAAAGCCCCTTGAGACAAGTTTATGTTTGTTGGTTTTCAATCAAATAAACAAAACTTGATTTCTAAAATGAGTCATTTGTCATAGCATAAATCACATTCCCAACACCATTTCCCAAAAAGATGGGACTTCTTCTAAAATGTATGAAAACTAACATCTGTGATTTGTCAATTTGCTTCATACTTTATTTATCTGGATTAATCTTAAGTGTATGCCGTAACCGTAGGCAAGTTTTGAGTTTGATGCTTGCAACATACTTAGTAAACGTTGTGATAAACTGACATGCTACTGAAATGCATGGGCAAATAATCCACTTGCAAAAGTCCAACAATTAGAATCAGTAAAAGAAAAAGTGACGAAACAGCCTTAAAGATGTCTCTGTTTAAAACTACAAAAAATACAACACTGAATAAAATAACAAATCACAGATTTAGTTTTTTCTGCAATATTACAACATTTACAGACAAATCCCTTAGATCATCTTTTACATATTCAACACATAAGCTACATATAAAGTTTACATTACATTCCTCTGAAGGTCAGAGGGCCAGTAACAAAGAGATCATTGGTGGTTTTTGTTAAGGCTGCTTAGGTGCTATGTTCGAATTGCTACTGTCTATTAAAAATTTTAACATAAATGAAAGGTTGGAAATGGGCCAGTAATTATTCTGCTTCTGATCATATTTGTTTTCTTTTAAGGACTGACTGAAACAACTTAAAGCGATAGAGCAACAGCTGCAGTGAACAGAGAGGAGTTAATTATGGCTATTTCACTGTGCTGAATTGTAGACAGGCTCTAACCATAGTGGTAGGAGGGGGGTCAAAAGAGCACAGGACCTGGACATCGTAATGAGTTTAGTGATGTATTAAGGTTTAAAAGATAAAGTGGTGGTGGGCGAAGGACCCATAGTGTTTCTCCAGGGAGACATTTTAGACAGAAAAAAACCTAATCTAAGCATTTTAGCAAGTATGGAGGTAGTTGCTGTTTTACTGTCCATGTTGAACATAGTCATAGCACGTTAAAAAAACACAAACTTAAAGCAATAGTGTGGGAATTGCTTGGGTCTTGTAATGATGTGCTTATCTGTTCAATAAAAAAGATAAATAGCAATAAATCCTGGTCCCACTAAGCTAAATCGAGTCTCTGTCTTTCAATGATACAGTCTGATGAAGACATAAGCACCTAAACATTCTATTAAGATTGCTTCAAAAATTCTGAACTGTTTCTTTAAGTCTGATATTTCGGATTTCTGCTTGCCATCCTCTTGTCTTGCTGGAGCCAGTAAATCCACGTTTTGCAAATAGTGTGGAGCCAAGCATCACAGCTGAGCGATGACAACTCCAAGATCTGTAAATCAACATATGTTTTTTAAGCCTCAGTACCGTCTTTATTGGCCTTCAATCCATCATTTAGACGTGTGTTAAGGTACAATTAGTTAATTAGACACCAACAATATTTTTAAATGATTTTTTTCTCAACAGGTGGTCCCATCAATTGTCCTCCATATTGTCTTTTTTTGAAACCACAATCTAGCAGCACTGACCTGCACTGGCCTCAGCACTTAGCAGCCGTGCCAGCTCCCGTGTGGATCCCTGAGTGTGAGGCCAGGGTTGCAATCAGTAAAGTGGGACATGCTTAAAAAATGGCCCTTGCTCAGCTCTGTGCTACAACTTTTTTCTAAGTTATTTTGTTTTCCACACACTCGATTATTTGCTGTTTTTGCATTAAATGAATGCTGTCAAGCTTATTGCCCAACTAGTGCTTCATGTTTTATCTTTCTATTTCTGTTGGACATAATGAACCAGAGGCACCTCAGTGTAAATATGCATTTCACTATGAGCAGTAAAAATGATTGTAACTATTGATTTTGCTTTGATGTTTCTGTATCCTTAATAGTCTTGTTGATTCGAAGTATTCACATGGCTACAAGTTATAAATAAACTTTATCATAAACTTTTAACATACAGGGTAGCACATGTAGGCCCAGTACCAACTACTAACTGCACTTGAAACTGTAACTACATTTAGAGTTACAGTTATTATAATTTATTATCATTTCACCCCCTCACCCCACCCCCAGACTCTCTCCCCTATGCCACTAGTGAGTTCACCAACACCTCTGCTCTGCAGTAAAACACCATTAGAGTAGAGTATTTTACATTAACACTCCCTCCTCTCTCTCTCTGCCTTTGCCACAACACTGCTTCCCCAGCATTCACTATTAACCCTGCTTAATTGCTCCTTCCCTCAGCTTTCTGTTATTCATTCTTTACTGTAGCTGTTCCTCTCTGAATTGGGATCTATTAGTCTCCCAGTGGAAATCAAACACATCCATGCCGTACCAAAATCTATCCTTTATACTGGTTTTATTCTTTTTAAATGCCGTATGTCTTCTTTTAAGAGATACAATTAGAAAGCCAGTGATAAAATCCAACAATATATGTAAATTTCATAACAAATCACCACAAAAGAACAATGGATCAGGAGGCATATGGGTAGGATTAGGATAAACTGTAAAAGCATTAGTAAAAACAAAAGCAAGCAGATAAGCCTATCAACGTTGCACGAAAGAAAGTTTAAAAACTAGGATGTAATGAGATTTAAGTTAGAAGGGCTCTGATCATATTTCAGATCTCATATGCTGGGACTTATATAAAGCTCAGAATAAGTCAACAACAGACTTCAAAAGTATTTTTTCTTCTTTTTCTCGCCTTACAGAAAGGAAGGAAGAAGAAAAGTGTCAGGGAGAGAAGAAGCAGTTATACAGTTCCCATGTATGTACACCTACAGTGGGGCACTGAAATGTATAATAGATTAAAAGTGCATGTAAGGTAGTTGAAAACCTGTACAGTGTGTTTTTTTTTAAAGTTGATGCTAAGAATAGAAAAGAAAGAGTGTAAGGAGCGATGGATGAAAGAACTAGCACAGGGGAACAAGGGAAACAGTCTGTGATTAGGATACGAAAAACTGACAGAAGAGAGAGAGAAAGAGATTAGCATAGAAAGCGATAGTGAGAAAGAGAGGGAGAAGCAGCGAGGGAGGAGGAGAGAAAGAAGAAGCATGAGATGACAAAGAACCATGTTTGGGAAAGCAAACAGCTGTTTTTGAGTTGACACTGGGAGACAGATAATGAAAACAAGCCTCATTATAACTCGTATTGTCCCCTGGGCAGCTTTAGAAATTGTAGAAGCCGTCGTTATCAGTTTACCTGCTATTCTCTGTCTGCCGCGACCTTTGTCTCTCACCTTTCTGACAGCCGAGTGAGGGTAAGACTAAGCTCCCATAATTATGTATGGTTTTTTTTCTACTGGACACACTACAGCAAGCCACAGCAAGAGATCCTATTTTGAAAATGGGAATGAATGGCTGTACAGTATCTATCTATCTATCTATCTATCTATCTATCTATCTATCTATCTATCTATCTATCTATCTATCTATCTATC
>JAUBNQ010000027.1:16019743-16030906 GCA_032353495.1 Ctenopoma kingsleyae
AAATAGTGTGCTAGTGCTTTGTTGCATAACAATTTACAATACAATCTAAGCTCAACAAGCAAATAATGCAAGAGGAAATCTCCTTTACACAGAAATAATAAAATCAGTCAGTTGTGTAGTGTTCATCTGGACATGTCTCATTTGTAATTTGATTATGCAAACATCGAATTATCATGCCTCATGACCCATGATCTTTTTGAGATCATCGGGACAAGAATCCATTTCAAAATAAATTATATACATTATTTGAAACACGCTGTCTGCGCATCTTATATTATTGTATGCTGTGAATGTCTGAGTTCACAGTCTATAAGCTCAAATTAGGTCTCCTGTGTACTTTATAATATTCATAATATCAAATTGACCCAAAATGCAATGTATAATTTGTTCCATTTACAGAAATCCCTGAAAACAATTTGATTTGATGTTATAGGTAAAGTCTTTCTTTCATCCCACATGTCAAAAATGCATCCTACTAGCTCAACAAATATAAAAAAAAAGGTAGTTGTTAACGTGTAAGTAACAACATCAAACATGTTTCCCTGTAAGGCACGAAACTGAAGCTGCCAAGAAAGACAACGGTTTAACAATCTGAGGAGAGCAGGTGTGCAAGTCAAGAACCAAGGTGATGTCACAAATTCGGGGGAGCCAGGTGAGAGAACTGAGCCACAGGGTGAGAAAAAGCTTATGAATTTGGCAAATGTGTCAGTGTTTGGTTGGATAACAGCGCCAAAGGCTAAATCAAGCATGAACCAGACATTTTGGAGAACTTTCTGTCTTGTTCCTGCACATTTTACAAATTCTCTGTGTCTATGAGACTCAAATGCCAGTTGGGAGTAGGTGGCTGGTAAACTGACTGTATACTTTCTTCTTGACTACACCACTGCCAAAGTCAAAGGATTCTAAAGGAGAGAGGACTGTCTATCTCTATTGCCCACCCATCTGTCTTTGTGTCTCTCTTTCCTTCAAGGCGCATGTGTCCTTAGTACTGCCAGGCAAAATCTGCCACAAAAGCTCTTAACTGCAGAGCTTTAGGCGGGTGAGACACAGAGAGTAACAGAAAGACAAGTACAACATTAGTGACAGCAATAAGGTGACAAAAGATTTTAAATAATCCTTACATCAGAAACATTTCTTATTGTGTGTATTTTGCATGAATTTGTCCTTCCTCAAGGTAATCTGCTGAATCATGAATGTGATATATTTTTTATTTTAAGTGTGTGCGATTTGTGTCTACGTGGATGTTCATGTATGTGTATCCATATGTGTTTCACTGTGGAGGGCCATAACAGAGTGTAATGCATGTTGACATATGTCTTAGATATACTAAGGGCAAAATAGTGACCAGTAGTACTTCTGACTAACATGCAGTATACAGTATACTGTACACAAACATATACACACCCCGTGGCAGAAAGTATTTCACTTCCTGATGTGTCCGTGACAGCTCTTAGGTCTTGCCTCATTTCAACACTTGAGCAAGTGTGAAGATAGTTGTATGTTTACATGCAGCCAATTGATCTTTTCAGTCATCATCCACTTTCATCACACGCTCTCCTCAGATACGTGCATAAATGAGTAGTAAGCATTCATGTAGTCAGCTCTGTCTGTGAACATAAAAAGAGCTTTTTTAGTCTGTCAGCAGCCCCAGCACAAACCTATGTTTTAACCAAACCTTTGGCAAAGGCTTTTAGGTTTTGAAGTGACTGCTGGAGTTACCTCACTCTCTGGTAGCACTTTGTGGATTAGAGGGAGAATGGGGACTTTGATAATCCCCGCCCACCCTTCTCTCTTGTGCACACTCTGTCTCTTTCTCTACCTGCATCTACATATTTCAAGAGGTGAATAACAAGTGGGGTAGGGATGCCATCAGAATAATGTTAAGATAATATCATCAGTATCACCTTGAAAACAGAAGAAATCAACATTGTCCCATGTGATAAATTGTTCTCAAAGGCATGTGTATTTCATGTAATGAATTATCTTTTACAAGCAAAAGCAATTAGCTATATTACTTTTTGACAAAGTGCCTACAGACATATAAAGTAATTACAATGTGATTTTCACTGAATTGCAAACTATGATCCCTTATTTTACTTATTTGATCGTTTTCTGAACTATGTTAATTAAGTTTATGCTAAAGTTTAGTACAAGTAAGTAAAGTAAATTGTATTCTCCCTAAAAACATACCTCTGTGTCAGCATTAATATAGAAGACCAAGTAAGCCGAACTTTGTCATGCAGTTAGAGCGAATTGAAACAAATAAGAAAAAAAAAAAACATTATCATAATCTCCATCTTTCTGAATAAGAATTAGGGTAGATAAGAGACACAGTGTATGTCAGTCACAGTTTAATCAATTATGTAACAAAGCAAACATATTCTTAAAATAACTTAAATGACAATTTGTGGAAGATAGGCAGTTTATTTGTGCCTGAAAAGATTTATTTTTATGGTTTATTTTTAAATGTGCTAAGTTTATATTTTGAGTTATTTCTCCAGTATTTTCCAGTTATTCCTCAAGAGCAGCAACATTATTCTGTGACTGATCTGCTTTCAGCTAATACACTTCTAACCAGCGGTGACTGTTTACTGATGTGATACATCAGTGGTTGAATCATCCATTCAATTATGGTTGTGTCTAATATGAAATAAAGTGTACAGATATGTACACCTCATGGTTTTTCCCTCAGGATTGACTATGAAAACTTTTATGCAGCAGATATGTGCTCATTGTCCTCATCAACTCATGCTTGGAGTAACTTAAGGGAACAAAAACATGAACACACACAGTTAATGGGAATCACACGTGTGAATGTCAAATTATTATTATTATTATTATTATTATTATTATTATTATTATTATTATTATTATTATTATTATTATTTTACTTAAATAAGGAAATACAAAAGTGTGCTAATCTTTGCACAAACTGTTTACTAAATTTAACAGTACAGTAAGTACAGCACAACACAGTACCACATATTCATTCTCACACATTCTCATCTAAGCTTTTGTCGCCTGGCTGGTGGATTAAGTGTGAGGATTTGTGGAATCATTTGAACTCCTAGGGGTGCCGACAGTGTGTGTGTCATTGTGTTTATGTGTGCAGCGTGGTGTTTGCTTTGCTTAGGTCTGTGTACATTTTACAGCGTATGCTGCTTCTGTTTGGGGTCTACACTGTGTCTATGGGATTCAGCTCCGTAGCAACTACACACCAGCAAAACTGCAGTAAAAGCAGTGAGAAACAAAGTAAAAATGAAAAAAGGAAGAACAAATTTTCCTTGGTTTGTTTTAACAGAGGATGTACATCAATCGATATTATTGCTGACAGAGGGGAGACGTAGCATTTGTTTGACTATTGATTACTTCAAGCCAACAGCTTATTTCTGCATTTTAGCCTCTGTGACTCCAGACTCTGAGCCTGAGAAGCTGACTAAGCATCAAAAAGCATCTGTAGGAATCTGAACAGGGAAATATAAACTTTTCTTTAGATAAGAATGAAGCCACATATTCGTATACACATTGCCAAGGTTCAGTCAGATTGTATTAAGAAATCACTGGGCAGAGTCAAAGGAGTGCAGATTTGTGTCTGTAGGCTGCAGGTTATAGTGAGAGATGTGTTTCTAATCTCTAATCCTCTGGAATAAACTAGAATTACTCTGCCCTCCAAACACCTGTCTGCCCACCATCACAGCTAAAATGCTTCTTGGCTTCATTTTCAGCCTGCTGAAGTGTCTGTGCATGCCTTGGTTTTCCTTCTCGCTTCCCCATCCTACTTACACTGAACCACTATCTCACTTACTCTTCCTTTATCTGGCATGGTTTTCAGTTACATATGTGACCTGCAGGCAACTAAATGGATGCATAAAAATGAAAAAGCCTTTCTGTTTTCCTTGTTATTCCCAACTTACATCCTTTTGGCATTATTGCATAATTGTAGGTTAAGTCAGGAAGATTTATTAATTTGGAAAATGAAATTTAAATATAAATTCTATACATGTCTGCTGACGTACTGTATGTTTGGATTGTAGGCGTATAGTACACTGAGTGGAATGATAGCTATGAAGTAAGTAATAATTGCCAAGTTTCTCTCATATGTTTTCACATTTTTTATCCTATTGTATGAAATGTGAAATGTGTGCTTCTAAATAGCATGAAATGCCATATGCCTTCTGTTAAAGTCAATGTTCAATGGCAAAGCAGCTAGGACTTTGCAGTTTTATTGTGTATTAGGTTTTTTTTTTTCTTAAAGGTCGCAAAAAAGTTGAACAAAGCTTAGCTTTTGTCACAACAATGTAGCATCATACAGAAAAGCAAATACTGTACTTTTCAATTGTTATAATGAATGATGAATGATAATGAATAATAAATTTAATAAATTAAATTAATATAAAGTTTACTCAAATATATTTAATCAAGATTTGTACGTATATTAAGTATAATTTTGATATACTTGTAGTATTTTTATTTGACATGACTTTTACTGCACTTTTTTAAAGAGAAAAATACAAAGTTATCTAAATTCTCTAGTCTAAGTTTACAATTTCAGATGAATGATATAAAGTAATTTTAATTATGGCAAGTGGCTCCATTTCTAGAATGCGTTGGTGGTTTGATCCTCAGCTCCTCCTGGACCACACGGTTGAAGTGTACTTGGACAAGTGCCAACTCAAGTAGTAGTGTCTTGAATGGCAGCTGCCTGGCATCAATAAAGTATTTTAAAAATTAATAGTACTTTTACTTTACATACTTTAGACATATTTTGCAGAAAATACTTACTGTACATCTTACATCTTGACTGCAGTATTTATACATTGTTATATTGTACTTTTACTTCAGAAAAAATACCTATGAGTACGTCTTCAGCAACTAATATAAGTATTATGAACTACTGTTTATTTTGGTTAAAATAAAAAAGCTACAGTAAAGCTAGGGTAATGGTGACATTGTTTTGCTTTATGTGCTAATCAAACTTCCCGCTTCTTTATTTAGACAAAAACTGTTCATTTGAATCTGCCTGCAAGCCAAGATATTGCAACATGCAGCTCCTGTAGGCCAGGGCACAAATTAGAATGCAAGCAGATGCCACGTAGTCATCCAAATAAACTGTGCCTAGATGTACACACTCACACACACATGCACGCATACACACTGGCGCACATACAAAGACAATAATGATACTGTCTCTCTGAGAAGCTGCAGATGCAGAGTGGGTGACAGAGCTAAAATATTTATACCCAGATCTTAGCAGTCTGCACTAAGAGAGGGAGAGAGACAGAGGGCAAGATGGATAAAGAGAGGAAAAGCGGGAGAGATTCAAAAAGAGAGGCAGGATGCAAGAAAGAGGGCGATATAAAGTGTCTGTGTGTGTGTGTGTGTGTGAGAGAGAGAGAGAAAGAGATGAATACCAAAGTGATAACAACGGAGAGGGAAAGGGAGAGAGAGAGCGAGATGAGTCTGCAGCACAGATGCCAAATGAATCTAGGGCAGTTCAGGAAAAAAACAAGGCATCATTCTAAAATCCACTTTGGACATGTGTTCATGTATGTGTGCGTAATTGTATTGCCATACTGTATTTCTGTGTGTGTGTGATGTACAGACAAATATGTAAGCATTTGTCAGGGTGCTGGAGGCTGAAATTTGAATAACTTTTCTTCCTTTGCTCAGTCTTGGCGATTTTTATTCATCACCCCTTAACAATTACAGTGCTCTCTTCATCACACCCACTCTTCTTCCATCATATTCTGCCTCTTCCTCTCTCTCTCACACACACAAACTCACACACACATCCTCACAAGAATTTGTGTCTGTGAGCCTCCACATCTATCTCTGCTCTATTAGTTAGTTTCTTTTTTTAAGTTTTTGTTTTTCATTTTGATTTAATTAACATTTGTTGAACAGTTAAATCCGTTCTGTACGAGTGCATTGTTCAATGCAGTAAGAGCTTGAAAATAGCACCTGTAACAGTAACAGCTGCATACTGTATGACTCATTCAAGCTCAAAGCTCCTTCCTTTAAGATTATTAAACTGCTGCTACTCTTCATTGTTGATCATTGTTTAACTTATTTAGAGAAAAAGCTAAATGGTTATTGACTTACATGTGTGGGCTGGTTTCATGCGTCTACTGTATACTGCAGAGATTCACAAACCTCAGTCAGCAACATGCGTATCTTTCTGTACAGAAGAGAGACATGAATGTCCATATACACATGAAAGCACACACATATACGTATGTTACTCCAGTATGTCTCCACAAAAGGGATCATTTCACCCTCTTCTTTCTGTTCAACAGCTTCTCCCCACCTGTGTGGGGAGTAATAAAAAAAATAAAGCAAAATAAAACAGTAAGTGCTGATTGTGATTGTGGTCAGGTCACATTGAATCTCTATTACCTTACCACAAGTGGAAAAAGTAATGATAACACAACACAAAAATTGTTTCCAGGACTGTTATCAGCCCCACACTGTTTACTAGCTACAGTTTTTTCCAAGGGCCCAAAAATAAAAACACCAATAAAACAAATGAAGAATTGTTCATACAGTTAGACTCAAGCTGAACTGAGGGTTCATGCCACTGCATGGCACTTTACACTCATAATTGGGCGGAAAACACTGGATTGCTTGGGTTTCTACAGATTCCCACCAGCCTTCTCCCTATTTATATTACAGCTGACAGGTATGAGACGTGTAGCTGCCAATTACAGTACCTGTCAGTTAAGGGGTTAGGCGGTTCTGAAGAATTTTGGTTCAACTACTCCCTATTCATTATCATTCTTCTTTTTTCCTACATACTGTAATTATCTTGTTTCCCCTCTTTATTTGTTTTATGCCTCCTTCCCTCAGTTTTTCCCTCATTTCTCCTGATTCTCAATTCTGTCTTCACTCTGTGCATTCCCTTCCCCAAAAGTTACAACTAATGAAACTGCAGCTGAATTTTTCAAACCTGTTGATCTGTTCTTTTCAGAAACGTTGTCAGCAAATCACTGTCTGCCATGTCTCTCTGTCTCTTGCCCAAGGGGACCTCCCACTGGTTCCTGGCAGTGAAGGAGTGATGGTTGTTGTGAAACATGACTGTTATATTGATTGCACAGAGCAATGCAACAGCTGGTACACTGAAAGAGAGCACAGTGTGCTATAGCCAAGGATGTGCTGTGGAGGAGTGAGAATATGTGAGAAAGTGTGAATGTAGCCCAAGGGTTGTCCCTCTTGGGATCTATTCATAATCCTTCCTGATTGATGCAGTAATCAATTTGGAGGGTGTGGCTGGGAAAGGGAGGCCAGAGGAGGAGGAGCTGGTGGCGAGGGCTAAAGATCTAAGATTGCCACTTTCGGGTCAGAAACTTGGCAGTCCTCATTCCCAGAAAAATAAATTTAGCATTACAAAATAAGAACAAATACTGTTTCAGCACCATGAACTGGGAAGGGAGGTGTTCTAATATTTGAACTAATATTTTTAATACTTTTGTAGCCTCTTATTAAAAGATAGGACTATGAATTCTGCAAATTGTACATACCAGTATCAATTTAGTAACTAACTCTAGTAGAGTTAAGTCTGTATAGCGGACTACTTTTCAGTGCAATCAAGGAATTAATGCATACAGCCTTCAGACTTTTGAATTTCCGAACAAGCGCAGCAGTAAATTCTTTGAAAGCTTGCGTGTCACATAATCTGATTGACATGCCAGTCTCGATGAAGAGATTGATGAGTTTTTTGTATTCACTGGAGTTAGTCATTCATTCCTCTGATCTTTTCAAATGGTATTTTAGGGTCTGATGCTTATTTGACATATTGCTGACATTAACTTCATTGCTCTTTCTTGCTGCATCTTTTTAATCGAACAATACTCTTTTCAATGGTAACTTTTAAGAAAAATGTTAAGATTTGTTGGATATTTCCCTTTGATTTCTATACCACAGATACTGTTGAGTGAAATATCTACACAGTTGCTTGTAGCCCACTGGTTTCATTACCCTCAAATGAGTTCCATACAAGGCTCACACATTTTGTCCCTGACATACTTAGTTCAGTCCATCACTTGATTTTATAAGCTTTAATGATTAGTTAGCAAGTGTGGGTCCTGAAACTCTTCAATGTCACCATCTAAAGCTTTTAGACAGTAGTTGAATAATTTAAATTTTACTGTAAAATTACAATATGCAACTTAAGCTTAACTTATGTTCTTCTACCATCTGGTACACTGTGCCATGATCTGCGCAGGCTTCACATATTAATCATTATCAAATTACAATAAATACAAATGCTGCAAAATGTACTAATTAAGAAGAAATTGTTGCAATTCTGCGATTGAAAACAGCATAACTAATAATTCTTACACAACTGGCAAAAACGCTGGGAGTCATTGTCTTGCCGCAAAATGAAGTTAGTCCCAATCAGTTTTTACCCAGAGGGAAAAGCATGCCTCTTCAATACAGAACACCATCCAAGCTGATTGATGATGCCTTGCACATGATGCATCACATTTCCAACTCTATGCTTCACTGATAGTGGGCATCTATCATCTTTTCATGAGCTCTGCATCTGAGCTCTGTACTGTATGGGTACTACAGTTACAGGTACTACTGTTGGGGCGGCGTGATAGCTCAGTGGGTGTAGCAGTCGTCTTCTCCATCTATGAGGCCAGCTGACCTGAGTCTCCTATCTACAGTTTGTGCACATTGGCTTCTTTTTTGTTTTATTCAACGATGCAGCCAAAATCAGGAGCAATGAGACTTTCTTTCTGAAGAAAACTCTAAGTACTTTTCTTCGACAGATAAGCACTTTGGCCTTCCACTGCATCTTCTGTCCAGATTGGAATCCAGTTACAGCATGTCTCTGGGGACTATAGTGTACACCTTTTAAAGAAACCATTACTTTATTGGTTTTATCTCAGAGAGAATACCTTTCTATCTACTACTGACCAGTTTCTAAGAAAAGCTGTTTTTGTTTGGCCATTTTTAGTTCTGGTTAGACAGAACTGAAATGACAGGTCACTCTCCCTATGGAGCAAAAGCCAAATATAAACTAAAGTTATTGGTTTACTGAGTGCATTCATAATGGCTTCAGGTTTAGCACTGAGTAACAAATGCTAGTTGTGTTGTAAGGCAATCCTTAAAGTTTATGGTGGCTTACCTGCTGATTACATTGTTGAGGAACATGTTTTCTGTGTTTTGGTATTCTTTTTTTACATTTCAGTGTAAAAATCCATTAATGTCTTGGTGTTTCCAAATGCTTTCTTGAATTATGACTTTTGTCAGTCAAGATGTCAGCCTGTCAAACCCCATTACAATCACATGCTTTGAATTTTGGCACATACAGACCTACAGTGAGATAGAGCAGTATGTTATTTAGTGACTGTGAGAGATAATGAATGACAGACAAGTCAGCTATGTAACCAGTTACTATCTATGCCATCTGCTTTACAGTATTAGTCCAGTAGTAATAAGCAAACTAACAGGAAAACAGTCTGCACATGAGGATTGCATTTTGCATATATTTCATTTACTGAACACGGCTCAAAAGGTATGTGCGGTCAAATAGGAATAATGACTCAATGTAAGTATTTAAGTTGATTTAACACTCCCCTTTTCTGCTGTCATTTAATCAGTTACAAAACATTCCAGCACTGCATGAGGACTGTTATGCATTTGACCTGCATTTGAGTAGTAGGTGAATTAATTAGGTCAGTACAGCCCTATGTGTTTTGGCCTCTGTGTTCACTAAGGAACAGCAAATAAAATGACATTAATGGCTCCTATTAACTATTTAATAACCACTCAAGCTCCTGCCCATGTGGCTGTCCATCGTCCCAGGCAGTTAATAGAAATTCCACTTAACTGTCTGGGGAGGCTGTAGGGACAAGAACTGTTTTACTCATCCTAGTTTCAACTGCCATGCCAACTTTATTATTATTATTTATCAGATACAATTTTCATATTCAGAGTAGTTATAATGAGTATTTGGTTGATACCATAATTATAAATAATGTTTCATGTTACACAGCCATATTGGTATTATTTTCCCTACGTACTATGTCTTTCTTTATATTCAGTTTTATGTTGGAAATGGATGTAAATGTTGTTGTAACACTACGCAAACTTAACAGTATGACTTTACATGTCTTGGGTTCCATGCAAAAGAAGTATGCAAGAGCAAAATTGCTCTCCACATTTCTTCCAGTGTAACATTCATCACCGCTTGAGAGCAACCCCAACAGACAGCACTATGGATTTGCTGAATTATGGTTAATGCAGTTCAATAGTAGTCTGATGAACTGAAGATTACATAGCAACAAGGCAGTGGGTTTGCTAGGTAGGTGGTCATTATTGAGGTCTCCCAGCCTGCCTCCCCTACTGATTTCCTCTCTGTGTTGTTTGCTGGTACACCACTGATCTGTGATTGCATTGCAGATGGAGACTGCATCCACTCCTCCGAGAGCAACAGCAGATATTATTGACATCAGGAGGAAATAGATTTAAAACGATAAACAGAATAAAACAGATAAATGCAGTTGCTTGAGAGAGCGAAGGAATGTGGGGAAACCAAAAACACAAGGAAATAATGTGGGGTGTAGCAGCTTGACATGTGTGTCTTACAGTATGTGTTTAGCCTTAATTAAAGTGGGTGTGTTCAGTGATTGATGGGGCCAGGCTTAGGCAGGGATGGAGCTAGAAGAGGTTTACCTTATCGATGTAGTGGAAACCAATTTACTACACTGTATAAAAAGTAATCCATCTACTTAGCAAAACAATATACCTTTCTGTCATTTTAAGCAGGATCTGATGGGGCATATATTAAATATTGATCAGCCATTCACTAAGGAAACACTGTGCTGTCTTATTGGCGAGCATGTCTTTACTTTAAGAGCCCAGTTTAGGGTTTCTTGAACTGTATTGAATTTAAACTATAGACATAATATAGAAATAATCCAATGGCACTTACTGAAATAAATTTATATATATACTATATTTTTATAAGTAAATGCATATATAGGCTACTTTATTTCCATATCGTCAAGAAATCTAACAACTTTCATGTTGTGGATGTCATGTCCTGTTATTAATCTATTTAGTGAAGACGAAAATCATTTAGATTATGCAGTATACACTCATCACATTTGAGAACCATTCAATCTCTCCAACATGTGGAGTTTATGACCCACA
>JAUBNQ010000027.1:16031006-16045789 GCA_032353495.1 Ctenopoma kingsleyae
ACACACACACACACACACACAGCGCCAGCATTATCCCCTGCGTGATTCCTCCCTCGATACTAAATCTCTTCTCGCACATCTGTCCATGGCGCGTACTCTGCCCGTCCATCATATCCCTGCAGAAGCCAGCATAAATACCAGCCTGGCTTCCTGTGACACTTTGAAGCTATGCCCACAGGTTTTAATCATTTTTATTCAGCATTTGAGCACAAACGTGCTGAAATATCACTTCATGGTGTACAACAACAAGTGTAGCAAAAAGGCAGAAAATGTAGGCTAATACCCAGCAATAAAACAACAGTCCATACACGTACGTCATGATTCAGTATCACACATATGCTCAGAATCACAGGTAATGCAAATCCCAAAGAGAAAATATCATGTCCTGGCAAAAGCAACCATATGGGCTTCTGTTGCACCAACAGGACTGAATCCAGCAGAGCGAGTCTGTAGTGCAGGTGCATGCTCACTATGTCGTTGGTTGCATCCATCGCATATTATTTATCATACCAAGACTCCATAAAATTTATTCTAAAATGTTTCTTAAATCTTAAGATGGACAAAAAAAATACATTTTAGTACAGTACCTTCACTTATTTCCCTTCCAGATTATTCATCCGTTCGCTGAAGCAAAGAGGGAGATTTTTTTTTTTTTTTCATCCACTGCTAGCGTCGCAGGCTCAGCAGCACGGCGGGAGAGGATGACTGGGAGAGCGAGAGAGAGAGAGGCACACACACCGAGACAGAGAGAGAGAGAGAGAGAGAGAGAGAGAGAGAGAGAGAAGCACACACACATGGATAGAGAGAGAGAGAGGTGGAAAATGCACAGACCTTTCCTTAGAGTAATAGAGTTGAACTGCAGTGGTCATCTGCCTCTACATCTGGCTTCTTTTTCAATTAAGTTAATACCTGTGGATACACTTTCTAGTAGCACTTACCTTTGTTAATGCTGTGCTGTTAATCACAGCCACATGGTACTGATATAAAACAAAATAAAAATCTACACAATTACAGTTATTATTACAGTATACGCAGGTATACAGTATATGGGGCAAATGAAAGGAACACATACAGTAGATCCTTTGCATAGTAGTAGTCAGATTCATAACTCCGTTGAGACACAGAAAACCTTGCACCATTGCAAACAATCTGATTTGCCTTTGTAAATGAACAGTGTCTGAGGAAAAGATGAGGAGGGGATAGGAGAAAGCAGAAAACCAGATTCACATCAACCAGCAGATATTATTAATTTGCTAAAAATATCTACACAAAACGAATCACATTATCTAAGCACAAGCCAGAGAGTTGAAGCATTTTCCTCTTGAGATGTCTGGTAGTGAAAGATTGGTTTATTGTTTTATTGTTCAAAGTGTATATTTTTTTAAAAGTCTAGTCGCATTCAAATTATCAGAGTACATCATCCACACCTTCTTTACCCTTAACTGTCTCCGTCTTTTCCTTTAATACAATTTTCTTCATTAGAAGTTTTAAGAAAATGAAAGATGGACTGCAGGATGTGAGGGAGGTGAATAAGTCTCCTGTGGTAAAACAGGGCAAATCCAGAGTTAGGGAATGAGAAGGGCCCAGTGAGGTTTGTGTAGGCAGTAGAAAGCTTGGTCCTGCCTGTTTCCCATGAAGGAATATGTTTGAGGTGTGATCATACTCAATTATCGCCCTTCCCCTCCTAATTTCTCTCCTGCTTTTTTTGTCTCCCTTTCTCACTCACAAAAGCAAGCACAGTCAGACACATGCAAACACACGTGTATACTTCATCTCATTAACTTGCTCTCTCTTCGTCTCTGTCTTTTTTCTCTGTCAGTGGAGGTCTATTAGCTCCAAGAGACTGTTGCGGTACTGAGACTCTCATTAATATTTTCTCATTATCTGTGCAGCAATGTTAAGCAGTAGCACAATGGCTTGTCTTGGCATGATGCTTAACAAACCTGTTATCAATTGCTGCTACTGGGAGGATGTGTAGTCATGTGTGATGAGCTGTTTTATGCGTATGCTCCCACACAAAATAGGCTACATTGTATACCATGAACAAGAACACAACAGCACTGCTATACCAATAATGGATGACACTGGTTTCTTTGAATCAAAATCATTTCTCACTGCAGAACCACATCATTATTCTGCATCATCTGGACAATACCAATGCAGCCAAGTGGTAGCACTGCCTTCAAAAGGGCAAACTGAGAAAATGCTGCTCTAATAATCCCATCTAGACTGCATTTATTCAGTTCTCATCTGCTAATTTCCTGACACTGCATTTATTGGCTGAAAGCAATCTAAGGAAATTAGTAGATTGGAAGAGAAAAAACAAGAACAGAAGGCAAAAAAATCGAAGCAAGCGAGAGAAAAACGAGGGCGACAGTGTGTTTCCTGACTCGCTCTCCATTAGCTCTGGCTCACAAGTTCTTCCTCAGTCTTTACATGTACCTTTACACATCTAATTCAATTAATGGCCTCAAGAGAACTGGTCGAGCTGGTCAAAAATAGAGATGAGTACAGCATAAGATGTAGTACAGCAACAGATCTTGAATGTGAAGCATGAACATAGCACATTTAATAAAATCAAGTGATTAATTTTCTGACACATTATTATCAATGCTGTATGTGTCATGTGTTTGTGACACAATTTCGGTTCAAGGTGAAAAATCAGTACCAAATACCATATAGCCCTTGTATTTGTCACATGTTGGACCGAAAGACTAAACTATATGGTCATTATTAGGCCCTGTCATTATGTAAGCCAATGTAAAAGTGAAAGGATAGTTCAAAGAGAGAGAGATAGATAATTTAGCTGACCAAAGAGAGCTGGTTTTTCAGGTTAGTGCTGATTGTCTAACAAGACCCAAAGATGCAGCTGTCTGCTTTTCTTTGCTGGTACCATCATAAATAATTCTTTCCTAACTTCACTCTTGCATACAAAGCCACTTTCATGCATGGGACCTGACAGCCAAACAATTAACAAACTGTTGTAACTGCTACTGTTACTTCCAGAGACTTTCATTTTGGATCCTTCTGAGACCCTTTGGAAATTGATTCTAAGTGTGAAGACAAGTAAAGTTATCATCTTGAACCTTTGACACTGTTTGCTCCAATAATTAATCTGATTTCCCATGCTTCCCCATTGCAGCATTCTGTTCTGTGTGCATTCCACTCTGCATTTTTGATTCAGTTTATTTATTGAACTATTCTTGAAAAGCTGTTTTGGTGCACCTTGTCACCTTTACTTTAAAGCTTCTGCTTCTTCAGTGGTGTTGTCTTAATCCATGCCAGCCTTTTTTCTAGGTAGGTTAAGGTCTGCATGACTTTGTTCTATTTAGTGAACAATCATACCTGTGTGTAAGTGCCAGCATTGCTGAACTGATATCATGAAGGCCAGTAACAGGGCACTGTGTTTTTTAAGTATTATCTTTAGCAGTAGCTTCAGTTTCACAACTTTATTTTGAAAACGTGTGCTAAATAAGGAGCAGTTCTTCCCTACAGAGCATCAAAACATTGTAAGGAATTGCTGGCTTTTATATATTCAGTCTTTTCTATCATCAGCAATCTCAAACATCAATAAATGTAAGTCTTCACAGACTTGCATGTAATGCCAGTTAAATTATCCTAATAAACAATAAGTGATGAGTAGATGGACCTTTTGTGAGCAACCACAATTACAGGTAACAACAGTAATAGTAATAGTCCAGTAGTTCCTGTGAGAACATTTATTATTATAGGAATCAAATGACTGCTTAAAAATCTGCCAGCATGCAAACAACACAAAAAAGTTTTACCTTGTATTTAGTTTCCCCTTTGTAACTGTAGTGAATGAAATAAACATCAGGTAATGACTGCAATAGTTACAGTACCTGCGTCAGCTTAGTAAACTCATATTGTATCTGTTGGTTAAACATTGGTAAAATGAAATGTCAAAACTTGAACACTAGAAAAATGTTTAGAGTTGCAACTGCTGTCTGAGTTCCTGCCACCTTTCTGGCACCCATGACCCTGCATGATGTCTACATATTTTGACCAACGCTGACGCATACCCAACATATTCAGTTCAGGTTGCAGGACTATTTACTAGACGTGGTATCTCAGCTGACTGGCCTCACGACTCAGGCGCTGCAAGTGTGTTTCCATGGCAACCAAGTATAGTATTGAGAAGAGGAGCAGAAAGAGGGAGAGACACTGAAGCTAACCCTGAACACTGTTTTCTCTCATTTTCTCTACTCTTTCTGTCCATTATTTATTTTCTAGGAAAGCTGTAGCTTAAATATCACAGAGCCATCTTAGTATTATTGCCTGAAAGATGTGTTAGAGGCTTTAAAATTTTAATTTAAAAAAAAGTAATTTTATTTTTGCTTAAGCAGCTCTGATGTCAGTTTCTTCTTACTATTTTGTTTTACAACTTCAACTCAGCAAAGCCTTATTAATTTATATAACAACTGTGCTGGTTTGTAGTTCACACTGTTTGACACCCAGTGAAGAAAATCAGGCACACTTTAAACAAGAGCATATACTCAGTTAACTAGGAATGAGCAATGACTGCAAATTTATCCAGAGGGTATTAGAATTATGGCTTAAAAAACTACAGGAAACATGAGATACTGAATTTCATATGCTGGGGAAAATATAATACAGACAAAGAACTATCTTAAATGTCTTACCTATTGAATGCTGAAGCAGTAATGTAGGTGTACAAATTTTTGGAACTTATATTTTTATTTTATTTCATTTGCAGTGCTAAATTTGATTGTTATCTATTAGATTGATTGAATATTACACTGATTCAGTGTTTGGGACACTGAATAAATTGGTTGTGAAAAAAGAGTGTGAAAGTTGGCTGTCATCAGTAGTCTCATGCCTGGACAGCGTTGAAGGCAGCATCACTCAGGCATACAAAATGCAGAGTTCCAGCTGATCCTTTCAGATGCTTTGTATAATTAAACGCAAATATGAATGTAGTTTAATATAACAGTCCTGCAATAAATCCTGCCTTCATAAAGGGTGATCATTTTCAGTTTTGTTCACATTTGGTTTTGATTTAATATTATGGCCATTTTGGAGCATGCAGTGCTTGGTGCAAACTAAAGCTGTTCACAAACACTGAACATTATAATCTTCATGAAGGGAGGATTTATTGTAGGGCTAGAAGCATTAAGAGGCACATTGGAACCCAAAGCTGTCATAAAAAAACCCACTCTGTCAGTAAAGTATAGCCCTTTAGTAACATCTAGTGGCAGTCTTAGAGAATTGCAACAAAATCAGCAAATCTATCTCATGGTTTGTCCAAAAGCAGGGACGTCACTAGGATTGAAAGACAAGGGGGGCTTAGCCCCCAGGGTTGTAGGAAGGAATTAGCACATACAGCGAGCACTGTAACATTTTCGCCAAACCTAAATAGGCTTCATTAATTTTATTATCTCATGTACAGCAGTTCTGCTGTTATCTGGCTCATGTTCTTTCAATGGATTCTCTGGAAGATCCCCCGCCTCTGGTTTCCTTAGTCTTTAGGATGTCTACTTTGTTTTTTACATTTATATTGTTTAATAACAGTCTAAATGAGTCCATGAGTTTAAGTTTTTTTTAACAGTCTACACATTGGGGCTGTGTTCATTAAGAGCATGCTAGCAAATATATCCATCAATGCATTTAATAATATTAAATGTAATACATAATATCTGTTTATCTCCTCTTTCTTCATGCTTGGCATCTTTCCAAATAATAGTCTTTCGAATTTCTGGTTAGTTATTTCTGCCTAACATTGATATTTCTCTATGCAGCTGAAGATAGAAGATAACATAATGGCGCAGTGCAATTGTTAGATTATTCAATAGTAGTTTAAGTACCAATTAAAAAAACAGCATTATGCGAGCACTGATATTCTGTCAACATACAAGAAGAAAGATGTGTAGCTGCAGAGGAATTTAGCCTAAAATAGTGTTAAAATACCCAACAACACCAACATCACCTTTTCTTTCACTTAAGGCAGGAGTGTCAAAACTTTTTTAAGGAGGACCAGAGTTGGTTACGTGAAGAGTCCCAGGCATGTCCTCAGACATTTTTTTACAGTAGGATTAACATTCATACATGCACTGTTTTATAACTAACTTTATTTCCTCACAGAAGTGAACAAATGAAAAGGACAATTGTTGCCCTTCTCTCTGTGTCGGTATGCAGCTGGTGAGTTCATGTGCCTGTCTGTCGGTGCTGGGATGCGCTCCAGTGTCGGGGCACAAATCCACCAGTTGAGCTATCGGGGATGATGCACAGTACAATCATTTTAATCAAAATGATAGTAACTATAACTAGACTTATTATTTATTTAAATTCATAGTTTAGCTGTTATCTGTTTAGTGAATACCTGTGCTCAGTAATATATATGTATGTATATATAATTATAAAATATTATAATTATTTATAATTTTTGGGGGCTTGAGAACATTTTGGGGGGGCTTCAGCTCCCGGCTGATGAAACACAAAAAATAAGCTGAAGTAACTTTTTATACCCATAATTTCTATATTTTATTATGAGGCGACCTCTAGAGGTTATAGTCATTATGACAGCAGCAAAAGAGAAAGCTGGATGTTAAAATGTTAAAGGCTGAATTGTCTGTCTCTTTCTGTAATCACTGACTGACTTGATGATGTTGAGAGCAGTGTTCCGTAGAGAACATCTGTTAGGGCTGCTTGTTAGTGACTTCATGTCAAATGAATTTAGTCATTTATGAATTTAGCTGTATGTTTGTCATGATGCAGAGTGAACCTGGGACCAATCAGATGCCCCTCTAATGAAATTGTGCTTAGATATGAATCAACTAAAGTAGTTACAACTCACACCGTACTGGGTTATTCCTCCATATAGAGACTAAAAGATCAGTAGATGTAACAGAGGAATAATAGGCACAGAAAAACCGATAAACCTCAACTGCTACACAGTGTAATCAAACTTATTTTTACTTTGTCATCAGGTATTGTTTATGAAACACTGTTGACTTAAGAAAAGTGGTTCAGGTTAAGGCCACCAAGGTGGCAGCTGATAAAGACAATATTAAGGAAAAGAGGGAATTATTTTTTACCCATTATTTGTCCAAATTTCTGCAGGGCATTTTAGCAGATTCAGTAATTTATAATGCCTGTTAGACCACTGTGTTTCTGTTGGGTAATGGTTAGTCCTAATTTTACTGTAATGTGGATAAGCTCCATGCATTATTTCACGATTGCTCTTCAGGATCGTTGGCTGAATGCTGTAATGGTGCAAATACTATACAGTATATATACAATATGTATCAATATATGAATAGATAAAGTGTACAAGGAAATTTCTCTTGATCTCTACTGTCCTCGCTGTCTGTCCTATCATTATTATTCATTAACTCTACATCTACTGGGCAAGGAAGAAATGATGTGTATAAAAAAAAAAAAAACAACAAGCGACATTATCATCAAGGACTCCTCGCAACATTTCACTCTGATATTAAGGAAATACTGAGTTAATACTTAGAGAACAAATTTTAATAATATTCTGTGCCATTAAAAATAGATGTCCCGCAAATTACAAAACTCACATCATGTTTCGTTCTGCTGTTCATATTTGTAAGTAACTAAACAAACCCAATGTATAGTAATTTTATGTGACTATATGCTGCCACCCTCAGGACCATATATGTATTGCAGCATTGTCTCTGCAGTAAATCTGAAATATATGCATTTACCATAGAGTAAATGTTTGTGCATTATTGTTAACGTAGTGCCTGTTAAAACAATATTTTTCACAAAAAAATGTAATTCTGTTTTGCCACTAACTCTAAAGCATCTACCACAACCAATCCATTAATGGCTTTAACATGCTAAATCTCTGGTGTAAACAGTATCATGAGCAGTGATATTCATCATTCATTTATTTTCATAATTTATGTGAACAGGCAATGAGCAAATAATTTGAAATTCAGATGTCAAGAACAGAAATTTTAAATTTTGCTAATACTGCCACAGTAATTTTCACTAGTGTGCATAATCCCAGTAAAAAAACAAAGTAAACTGATTTTTATTCCAAGGACGTAAAAGGGACTAAAAAGGAAAGTGGCTCTGCCAAAAGTGGAGTGCACATTAGTGTTGCTGTATAAGGATGCTTAACAGCAGTAAGTACATTTCTTTCACATCACCAATCTGTACGTTTTTTGTGTCTACCGTATGTTTCTCTGAATCAGTGTGGTAATGCGCAAGGTAAATACAATGTAAATGACTGAGAATATACTTGATTTTGCTCATTCATTGAATTTGTCTTGTAAAGTCTGACACGTCAGAGTGTCTTGGCTCTCATGTAAATACAATACAAATGAAAAGAGAAAAAAAAACAAGACACAAGTGTTTTTACTTTATAGAAAGTTTGTTTTTTTAAACAGTGAATGACTGAGTTTGCAGGCATTAAGATGTTTGTAAAAGCTCCCACACCTAAGCAAATTAAGTATGCAGGTGGAGATAGGGCAGTAACAAGTCTTTCTAATCTAAGATAATTCACTTTAAGTTACCACAACAAAGTGTAGAAATAATGAGAAAACAGATCTGTTAAAGCTTTTAAATATGTACTGTGTGTAAAATGTCAAACTCTACATGAGCTACATCAGGAAAGTATTCATTATGACAGTACTGATTTGTAGACTGTTGTACTATACTATAAATTCTAAATTTAAGGTAGTTAATGGAGAAAGAGTAACACTTATTTACTCACTGTATACACACTTAGTGTAGAGTTTAAAATTTTGAATTTCAGTCCTCGGACAATGCAAATCACCAGTTAGAAGAAACATATAATTATAAAATCAAGATGCAGACATTCATGTTGAAATGCATGAAATACATAAAACATATAATGTGCTATATAGTTTTACATGTGGTCTTTTTTTCTCCTCCCATTTATCTGTTCACTTTGTCAGAGTTACTCATTATTCTTTTTTCTCTCATTGGTCTTTTCTTCAGGTTTGCCCAAGTCCTCAGAGAGTGAAATTGTATCTTTCTGTTGAGACAAATTATTATGATAAATATTTGTGTTGTTGAAGTTCTTATTTACATCTTTCTGATGAAATGAGATCAATCTTTTCATTTACAAATTACAGTTAAAATCAGATGTGGCTATTTAAATAGACACGTGCAAAAGTGTGTTTGTGTCTTTTCAGTAATATATTAAATGAAATAAACATAAAAATAATTCTCACCACAGGGTGATCCTTCCTAAAAGACCATGTCAGCCATTTTTTGTACTCCTCCCGCACCTAGACCATAAAAAATCAATTATTCATCACAAAACTGCACAAACTACAAAACAAACCTTACACGATTTTATCCATAAAAAATGTACAGTATCAAAAATTTAATATTTTTTTAAATTAACCACTGAATTCAATTCATACTAACTTTACAATATTAGTATTATGAAGTTAAGATAAAGAAAAGAAGGGTATGATCTAGCTGACTACCTCTTTATTCAGAAAACAGTGGACGATGTAGAGTAAGGTGCCCTGCTGGGAGTTGAGGACAATGAAGATGACCTGGAAGAAAAGGTTTGTCTGGTACAGGCCTATAATCCACGGACAGCCTAATATGACAAACTGGGCTACGATCTTGAACACAATCAACCTGAAAAAAATGAAAATGACGTCTTTCTAATAAATAACAAACTCTTCAAAACTTTTTAAAGGTAGATGGCTGCTATGTACAGTCTAATACTTTGATTGTGTTGCATCAACTATCAGCTGGCAAAATGTGCAAATTTAATATCAACTTTGACCATCAACTTAATCTCACAATGGATTTCTTTAACATATTCTACTTTTCATACTATGTACACTTAATTTAGAAAATCCAGTTTACTTCATACAGACACATTCACATGAACATAATGACATTATGTATGTATACTTGGTATATAGCAAACAGTATAACCCAGAGACTAATTTAACCCAGATGTATAATTATTATATACATTTATATTATATTTATATGAATTATAAATTTATGCAAGACAATGTTGAACATTTCTACCTGGTGTCTTTGGACTGAGAAATGTCACTTTTCATGTTGGCCAACGTGGGTCTCAGACTCCATAGTGTAGCACAGAACAATGTCAAATTAAACTTAAAAAAAAGAGACAGAGGCTGAGCTGAGGTCATACAGCATATAGTGGAAAAAGACAATATAAAAGACGTTCACCCAAACCCTCAGTACTGTCTGTACAGAAAAATGCTATGCTTATAGATGTTTTCAAATATAGGAAGCCTGCTTGCTGTAGCATGTGCAAGTGGCAGGCGCCTGTAATTGATATCCGAGACAGAGAGTAATGTGTCTTCAAAAGAATAGTTTTGATATAAGTTCAGTGTAACGGTTACCTACTAAACCAACCAATTGGGAGTGGAACTGGATTGTGCAGTTATGGGCCTAACAAAATTTGGAAGTTAGTACCACAAGTAGCTTGTAAATAGTTCATTTAACTTTCTGCAAGAAAGGGTTCATTTTCTAGCTTATCAGTGTTCCAGACATGTAGAAACCACCAGGCCAAGATGTTTGGGTGTGAAATAGATGAGATGCAGTTGTTATTATGCAATATACTCACTGCAAGAATAGCAATCACAGGCCCTGTTGAAGCCCAGTTGAAATTCCTTTGTGTAGAGAGCCAGCACCTGCCACAGAATAAAACACTTTAATCTTAGACATTCTGAGCAGAAGAATATGACTGAAAATGAATGTAATATTGTTTGTTCTACTCACACCTGTGCATCAGTGGCACCATATCCATCAGAATACACAAGTGCAGACACACCCACAATCGCAAATGGAACACCATAGCCAATCAGGCAAAGAAGAAGCCTTGGAAGTCCATCTCTCTGTATGACCTGCACCTTGGAAAGGCTTCGAACAAGCAGGTAGAGCTGCAGGGCCTCCAGCAGCATCCACACAAAACTTGCAACAACTAAGAAGTGGAGAAGACCAGCCATGACCTTGCAGGCCAGCTGTAGAAAGACATAAAGGAAGTCAATTGGTTGATGCACACCTGGGAAGAATTCTTAGTTCTAGTTCAAAAATAAAAATATCCGTCTTAGTCTTGCCTTATCATTCACATATTTATCATCCCACAGCAGAAGTAGTTGAGACAAAGCGAGGTTGATACAGAGGTGAAGACGGGCTGTATTGTTAATCTTGGGGTTCCAGCTACACAGGAGGAAGGTGAGAATAGCCAACGCAAAGAAGAATAGTCCAATAATCACGCACACACGGTTAAGCCAGTCTATAAAAGGGTTATCTGGTGGAGGCTAAAAGACAGAAAAGGCAAAAATTTCATTTAGGATATTAAAATTTCTCTATTGTAGCCCTAGCAAGACATTTTGCCATGTAAATAAAAAACTAATATACCTCCCCAATCTGCATGATGAGGGCAAATGTAGATAGATGAGAACAGCTGCACACGGTATAGTTTTCATCTGTGTATGTAATCCAACATCCATCGACTGACCACTCCATTGCAGTATCTTTCCAGTACACACAGGTCACTGTTCCAGATTCATTTAAGTGCTGAAAAACCAAGACAAAAACAATGATTTCATAAATAAAATGTTAGTTTCTTGTTGGATGGATAGCTTTGCATAAAATCATAAGTTGATGCTGAACCTTATGCAGGATGGTAAAGTTGACAGGTTTGGTGAGAATGGCGTTGTTTAGGGGCAGTAATACTGCAGTCAAAATATCTGAGTACATCTCTGTATTACTCTGTGTTTTAAAGTATTGGTGACTAAGGAGAATCTCCATTCCATGCAGACTCATAAAAAAAACTGCAGCAGAACCTGATGTCCAAACCACAAAGGAAAAGAACAAAGTGAAACATTACAAAATTTGTGATTTCAGTAATACAACAACAATCATAATATTCTTTATTTTCAACAGTACTCACCATTGTTGGCCTTGGCAGGACCATGCAAGTTGATTTCCATGATATTTCCTTTGGAGTAGAGGATGATAGTACTGTCATCATCATCCCCTGGACCAATAGCCTCCATGCTCAAATCTTAACCATGGATATAAATTCAAGCATGGTTAACTGACATTCAGTAAAAATGCAAATGTGGTCCATCTAAATCATAGGAGATCCTCTATTACCCACTACTGAAGTCTGCAGTCTTTTTGTGGTTTTGTGGTAAGGTAGTGAAAGCATCTCAGAAACTAAAAGGTCTACGATGCCCAGGATGACACTGCCAGTCTCACCATCTCCTTCACTACTCACATTGACTGATCCTGACAGTGGGCTAACACCTGCCACTTCCTGCAAGAATTATAATGTATAAACAGGCATAAAAATAAAAAAAAAATACAAAGATAATATGACATGAAGCTTTAACGTGGTTGGATGTTAAGTACCATACATGCAGACAACAAGTTTGCCACCATCTGGAAAGACATCAAGAAGAAGAGAGAACGAAGTTGTCAGCACGCATCACTTTAGTAAAAATTTTTAGACCAACAATCATTAAGTGTGTCTACACTTAAAACACACCACTTTGAATTTAAATTAAAAGATTATGTTAAGATACAGTAAAAAAAACAAAAACAAAACCATATTGAAACTTTACGTACCGCGTCTGGTAAAACAGAACTTGGGTTGTTCTTAAGTTCTTCAGCCAAACTGTCAAGAAAAGCTCTTTCCTTTGTCTTACCCTACAATAGATTGGCGTATTGAGTATTTCATAACCATACTACACTGTGTACTGCCCTCTATAAAATACAGCTGCTTTATTTGTGTGGAAATTAGGATATGGCATTATTATACTTTTGGTGGTTAACAAAAGTGAACAGATTTGGGACCTTTAAAAGGAATATGTCAGTGGATCTTACCTTTGGTGGGACTTTTGCCTTTATAACATCTATAAGATCTATCAGTAATTCAGAAAATGTAGTACATTAACATCTTAACATTTTCATAGTTATATAATTCATCTTAATAATGTTTAGACTTGACTTTGCTCACTTTGACAACATGTGACTCCCATTACCCACGCAACACCCGTTGAAGGGTAGAATCCATTAGGACAAGAACAATAGAAGTTGCCTGGTACGTTATTACATACACTTTGTGTACCACATATACCAGGGTACTCGCTGCACTCATCTATATCTGTTGAGGAGAGTGCACACACACACACACACATACACACAGATTTTATGGTTCATCTGATCCACATACTGTATATCAAAAAAACAATTACAGTATAGTTCATGCAGATAATGAACAAAAGCACACACTTGTGCATAGGTTAGCAAGACTGGCAATTACAATTCAGTTGTTCACCAGAAAACCAGGGAGACAGGTGCAGAAATAAGATCCAATAGACATTAACATCTTCAACACACTCATCAACATCTGTAAATACAGTATAATACAAATTTAAAGTATATTTGATCCCATTTGTTTTGCTATATATCATACTTCTTTTAAGAGTACACCTTTAAACCAAGATCTTAATAAAACTTGTTAAGATTCTTACTACCACCTTTATATGGCTAGTGGTAACGCTACTTTTGCAGAATGTGTCCTACTAAGATCTGCCATGAAAAAACAAAAAGAAATAATTGTTTTTCTATTAAAGAATGTCTGTTGAATACTTTGTAGAATTAGATTTGGTACAAATTGGTATTCAGTGAGTTTACATGCACTCAAGTAATCAAGTTACAGGCAGCTTTCTTAATTAGGTGATTTCCTAACAGTTATGTAAATGAGAATTTTGGTTTCTGTAATCAGGGTATGGGATCAGAGAAACCTGACCTCCTCTGGTAGATTTCCCACAGAGAACCCCATGAGATTACTTTACCATGTACAGTATGTCACAAAAGTGAGTACACGCCTCAGCTTGCTCTAGTGAACTCCATGCCCAAGAGAGTTAAGGCAGTGCTGGAAAATAATGCTGGCCACACAAAATATTGACACTTTGGGCACAATGTGGACATTTTTCACAGGGGTGTACTCACTTTTGTTGCCAGCGGTTTAGACATTAATGGTTGTGTTTTGAGTTATTTTGAGGAGACAGCAAATTTACACTGTTATACAAGCTGTAGACTGACTACTTTACGTTGTGTCAAAGTGTCATATCGCCAGTGTTGTCCCATAAAAAGATATAATAAAATATTTACAAAAATGTGAGGTGTGTACTCACTTTTGTGACATACTGTATACACGTAACCAAGTTTCTGGTCAGCTTTTGACAAGCACATGTGTAGGACAACAGCTGCCGCCACTTGCCACTCTACTACTTTCAGCAGGGAAGTGCAGCTGGATGAATGGGGAGATCATTTCACAGAGTGCTGCTATAAAATCTAATTTTAAAAATCCCAGAATCTAGCTAAAAACAACTCTGTAGATGTCTGAATAAGTCCCTTTTTGTTATGGATTTCTTTAATTCAAACAGTTGTGTACAGTTGGCAATTGCTAACTGTCTAAGAACCCGATGGTTGGTGGTTCGCATCCCAGTCCCTCCCTAGTGACAGACTCAGGCCCGGATTAATGGGGAGGGTTGTGTCAGGAAATTTGCCAAATCAAATATGCATATGAAGATGGTGTGCTGAAAGAATGAGGCGACCCTGAAGGGGAAGAGCTGAAAGAAACGTGCTGTGAAAATTAGGACTGTGACTGTGTATCTCTCATGGTGCTGTCAATCAGCTCCCTCAACACACATATGAAAAAAAAAAAGTCAGGAAGTTGCCTCTTTATGGCCTCTATGCTTGTCTGACTCTACACAGTGTAATTA
>JAUBNQ010000027.1:16053797-16075620 GCA_032353495.1 Ctenopoma kingsleyae
TGTAGGTAAAATACAAAACATTAACCTTGTATCTCTGGACTGAGAAATATCACTCTTCATGCTGGCCAAAGTGGGTCTCAAACTCCATAAAGTAGCACCAAACAAAGCGCAGTTAAGCTACAGAGGAAACACATTTTGAATTAGCCTGGATGTTCCTCATTTAGCAGCTGCTGATATTATAACACACTAACAAACTCACTCCAAGTACAGTAATCACTGGCCCTGTTAAAGCCCATTTGAAGTTGCGGTTCTGTGTCAGCCAGCACCTGAAATTCAATTGTAAATGACACACTATTATTATCTAATACAACTAATAAGACATTCAGGAAGACAGAATGCATGAATCACAGTATCACTGTTCATGCTACTCACACCTGAGCATCAGTAGCACCATATCCACCAGAATACACCAGTGCAGATACACCAACAATCACAAACGGAACACCATAGCCAATCAGATAGAGAAGTGGCCTGGGGAGGCCATCTCTCTGTATGACCTGCACCTTGGAAAGCCTTCGGACCAATAGGTGAAGTTGTAGTGCCTCCAGCAGCATCCACACAAAACCTGCAATAACTACGAAGTGGAGAAGCCCAGCCATGACCTTGCAGGCCAGCTGTGGAAACCAATAAGGCGCTATTTTTTTAAAAATCCTCCTGAAAACAACAGCAATCAATGTTTAGCTTCAACAAATACAAAAATCTTATATCGTACTGGTTCATTCACATATTTGTCATCCCATAGCAGCAGTAGCTGAGTCAAGGCAACGTTGATACAAAGGTGAAGACGGGCTGTGTTGTTGATCTTGGGGTTCCAGCTACACAGCAGGAAGGTGAGAATAGCTAGCCCAAAGAAGAACAGTCCAACACTGACACACATTTGGTTCAGCCAGATTAAGAAAGTATCCTCTGGTTGAGGCTGAAAATACACAACACATAGACAAACACATACTTCGATCAACCTGATATTGGGTGTGAGGCCTGTGTTTGCAAATTCCCATTTACATACAAATCCACAGTATATACCTCCGCTATCTGCAGGATGAGGGCAAATGTGGAGAGGTGAGAGCAGCTGCACACTGTGTAGTTTTCATTAGTGTATGAAACCCAACAGCCTGTTACTGACCAACGCATGTTGTTTTGTCCACCTGTGTTACCTCCATCTGTTCCTGTGCTGCCCTCCCAGTACACACAGGTCACCAAACCAGATTCAGGTACAGCCTGAAGAAACAAGATAAAAAATTATTAAATATTTTGAAAGACTGTAAACTGTATATCATTTGAATGAATTGTGTGCTACCTTCTTATGCTGGATGGTAAAGTTGACTGGCTCTGTGAGATTGGTGTTGTTGACTGATGGTAAAAATGCGGAGATTACATCCGAGTACATCTCTGTGATGTTTTCTGTTTGAAAGTATTGCTGGCTGAGAAGACTCTCCATGCCAGTTAATGCCAGGAAAGCAACTGATGCAGAGCCTGGGAATGTCCACATGGTGAAGTTGATTAAGATTACTCTAATATACCACTTTACATTAATATCATAGCCACATATTCCACATCACTTGTTTTAGATCTGAAAGAAATTAGGAGCCTTTTCTTACCATTGTTGTTTTTGGCCACACTTTCCAAGTTAATCTGCATGGCGTTTTCATTAGCTGTGAGATTAGACGTGTAGTCATTGTTGCCTCCAGGTTTGATAGTTCTGAGACTTAGGTCTAATACAGAGATTAGTGTTGAAACAGCTTGATTAGCTATTCACCCAGTACATGTGCTGTAGATGTCTAAAGTAAACTATCAGGAACAAATCTTACCCACTGTTGAACACGATACAGTTGTCTTGGTTTGGTTCTGACCTGGCTGTAGCATCACAGACACTAAACGGTCTGCAAGACCAAGGATCAAACTGCCTGTCAACCCATCTCCTTCACTACTCAAGTCGGTTGGTTGGGCATGTGGTCCAACACCTGACACTACCTTTAACAATTACAATATTTGTGGAAAATAACTGACTTGACTAATGATGCTAACACATATTAGGATAAAAACTTACACCAAACACAACAGGCATATTGAATCAGGTTATTTGTGGAATAAGTACCAGAGATGCTGACAAGCTGTTTATCACAGTCTGTAGAGAAAACACAAAAATAAGATGGGAAAATGTAAATGCATATCTAGTGACCTACATTTAAAGTTGAAATAACTGCCAGTTTATATAAAGCTAGTTCTACACACTTTAAGAAATTGCAGCAGTTATGTAATTGCAGCAGTTAGTTATGAAATACTCACCGCTCCTGGTAAGAGGATATCTGAATTGTTTTTCAGTTGTCCTTCCATGTTGCCAAGAAAAATGCTTTGTTTTGTCTCTCCCTACAGTGAACACACAAAAGTATAATCATGAGTGTTTTAAGCTGGAATGTAGTTTTCAGTGTACAGTATTCAAAAGACATATTCACATCAAGAATTATGTGTACAACAAACAATATTAACCAATATTATTATAATATCCAATATTTTCAATACTACTAACTAAAACAACTCACATTTTGAGTGAGTGCACTCAGTTGTCACATCTATTGGTTAAGTGCATTTATGGATGGTGAATGGCACAGCATAACTTCACACCAAAGTAAAATTACTGTTAGATACTAAGTGCCAATAAAACAAAGGTGTCATTATTAAAAAGTAACAGCTTTTACTAAGACATCATAATTCCATCAATCACTTAGCTATACCATTTATCCTGCAAAAGGTCATGATGAGCTGGAGCTGTGACCAGCTGTCACTGGGCTAAAGGCAGGGTACACCATCAACAGGGCTGATATTGAGACAAAAAAACATCTACACCCACATGACTCTAAGCTACCTATGGGCAAATTGGAATCACCAATTAACCTGCATGTTTTTGGACTGAGGGAGGAAACAAAAGTAAAATCTGACCATTGCTAAAACTATCCTTGACAACTTTGCACGCAATACTTACTTCTGGGGGGGTTATATCATTTAGAATAGTCTGAAGATCTGTTGAGTCAGTGTAGAAAAAAATGACAAATTCAGCATGTACAGAATATGATGAGAATATGACAGTAGATGGTATATGGTGAACAATTGCACCCAAAGCCTACTTTGACAATACGAGATGCCCAACGTCCACACAATTCCAGTTGAAGGGTAGTATCTCTCAGGACAAGAACAAAAGAAGGTGCCTGGTACATTAGTGCAAATAGTATTTTTACCACATATTCCTGGTGTCTCAGTGCACTCATCTATATCTGTGGGGAGAGAAGACATATAAACATATAACAAATAACCATATATTAATAGAATGATAAGTCACATAAGACAGCGGAGCACACACACCTACACATGGATTCTTGATGCTAGCTATTACTTCTGGATTGTCCAGCCGGTAACCATGTAAGCAGGTACAGTTGTAAGATCCAATTAAATTTGTACAGTTGGAATTAGGACCACAGATGGAATCATATTTGACACACTCATCAATATCTGCAAAATACATGAGACACAAATGAAAAATTAACCACACAGTTTTGTTTTGTTTATAACTCAGTGTGACATTTGAAGTGCATTTTTCCATCATCTTACAGACACTGAAAAACATCTTTCATCTGAAAAAAAAACGGTGAAAATACCGATACAGATGTTGATCGGACTGGGAACCTCATTTGGCTGAGTTGGTTCGAAACCCGAATGACACGCACAGGTGTAAGATCCAGGAGTGTTGGTGCAAACAGAGTAAGGGCCACAGATAGTGGTGTTAAGACATTCATCAATGTCTGAGGATAAAAAAAGCAGTTAACACAAGTTGCATGGATAAAAGATTAGGACATTTTGTGAAGAAGTGATTTTACTCCAAAATAAAAACACTTAAGTAACAAAGGAGACACTGAAAAAGTTAGTTTTAATATATATTTCCTAAGAATTATGTTTCTCCTATAAAAAGGGGATTGTCTAGTAAAGAGGTAGTTAAGTGACTTGAGCGGAATAAATTTTGTATTCTGTTGATCTTTAGTGAGAGTTGGTGTTGATGCATTGCAAAACCAGCTGCTTATAGCTGATAGTTTTCTTACATGAGATACCAGCAGCTACTTCAGAACAACTTCACAAAAGCTTTCTTCAATAAAAAAATATGAAACCGCCAACTTTTGTTGATGGAATTGAAGATAGACATTTTAGCTAAGACCACCAATCTAACATTGCATAAGGCAATAGTTCAGAAAACATATGCTAGTGTTGTTTACATCACCATAAACATACCTTGGCAAGCAGGACTTGCACTAGGTGAAAAGTAGTAGCCTTTATAGCAGTCACACACAAAACTTCCTATGTTATTAAGACAGCTCCCCTGACCACAGATATTTTGAAGGCACTCATTGATATCTACAACCGAAAAAAAAAGAAAAGGAGTTTCAAGTTCTACATCAGGTAAAAAACAATAATGTCAGCGCAGCTCAAAAGAAAAATACTTTGATTTGAGACAGAACATAGTACCTATACATAGGTTGGACTGTCCAGCTGGTAATGCTGGATTAGATGCAGCAAATCCAGTCATGCAGGTACAGAGGAATGATCCAACAGTGTTGCTACAATTGGCATAAGCGCCACAAATTCCTGCAGTCCTCTGACACTCATCTATGTCTGCCAAGAGGTGTTGCACAGAGTTAGTTAATGAATACAATATGTGCCCAGAAAAGCAAGAGACATGTGCACTCAATATTAATCGCATTGTAATTTACAACAGTTAAGATGAAGTAAGATGCGCTTACCAGTACAACCATATGAATCTGGTGTGGGTAGTTGGTCTTGGGGCATTTCATACCCAGTAACACAATCACAGCCTCCCGTGGTTTTACACTCAGCAAGAGGTCCACAGGAGTCCGAATTGCACGCATAATGATCTACACAAAGATAAAACACAAACAGAGCAAGCGCACAGAAGCAAACACATAAATGACATTCATATCATATATGATATGTCAATTTAAAGCAATTCGTGACAATGAGCCCTTACAGGTCACATAACCCATATTAGTATACGGGTAATTTGATGCACTGTATATGTAGACTCCTCCAGGACAGAGGATTACACTGATTGAAAAACTGTAAATCCCACAGGTTCCAACGTCACCATAAGCCAATCCTGTAACTGTTTGATTTTCAGTGGTGGGATATAAAAATGGAACACGAATGGGGTACTGTGCACCACCGATAGGGCCTTGATAGCAGATTGAAACAACTCTGTCTCCACCAATTCCTGTGAAGCGTATCCACTTTCCAACAAGGTTGGTATCATTCTTTGGGTATCCAGGGAAGGATGAAGAACTAAATAATATGTTGCGCCATGGTTCAGTTATTGTTATATATCCATCACACGAACCTGCATGAAACAGCAAAATGTACTGAATGTCAGTAATTATGAACACACGAAAGATTTCAGCTACAGCCAGAATCTGTGTATTATGTTTGCAATTTAACATTATCCATACCAGGAGGAAAATCACAATGTCCACACAGTAAGAGAGAACCTATAAAGAGAAAGAAATGTTGATGTTTCTAACTGTCAGTTCATAAAAAAAGAAACCTACTTCTCATGGATATGTCAAATGTATATAGCAACCTAACTTCAATGCCTTCTTTACACATATTATACACACCTAATTATGTCTATTACAGAAATTAGATTAATGTTGAACTGGTCTTTGTGCTGATGACAAGAAATAGAAATCTATATTCCTAAAAATCATGAAGCTGCCTACTCTCTAAGTGTTCTCTGGTTTAATTCCATGTAATAATTCATTTTGACACATTATCAACTATATGAAACATTATTTAACTCACCAAGGAGAAGTAAAAACGCACAGCAGTTCATCATGACTGGCCCCACTCTGTAAAATATCAATCATCACTGTTTGAGCTACCTATATGTACATATTTCAAATTTGCACAACATCCGAAAACTGTTTTTACAACATTTGGCACCAATGCAAACACCAATGCAAATTTACTTATTTGGGATAAAAAAACTTCAAGTGTAACACAGTTCATGTCTAGACATGTGGAAGGGAGTGAGCAGAGAACATACTGCAGTTTCAATGAAAGCACATACGTAGTTTCAACCAAATATAAGCTGGAAATTTATAAACTGAGAAAATACATTCAAGTCATAGAGCAATTGATTAAGAGTAGATATGATGATACCTGTAGTTTTTTTAAGGATTTGTTATCATACCATGTACAATGACATTTAAGCCAACATGCGTTCTGCATAACCATGATAAGGATTTAGCTTTTTAAATGTAGTTTCCATTGTCTTGTTTAAATAATATATTTGTGTTTTATTTTGCTTTAAACCAAATGATCATGGCTTGAATATTTTCCTTCAATATTTTTGTTTAAGCCATACTGAAGTCTTCATACAGCACATCTGTTAGAATCACGTCTGTTAGACAATCATTTATACTGACAATGGAAAGAAAGAATAGATCGCCTCAGATGACAGCATCCATGTCAATTTGTCATGTAAAACTGTAGTGGACGTAGCAGGATATCTAAAATAGCATGTAAATAACTTACAAATCCCTGGACATACACAGGGAGCGAAAGGACTGGTGTTTTAAATAAGCAGCTTTGATGTGCCTTGTTTGAGGGATATAGCCAGCAGGTTTTTATATTCTATTAATGAGTGTTGTGCTATAAATATATTGTCCTATTATTTATTTTATTTTTAACATCAGTGTAAACACTTCCATGAGAGCCTGGACAATACCCTGAGAAGAAATGGGATTAAAGAGAATTTCTGAACTTTTATTTATTAGACAAGATCTATGGTGGTTATCATTATGTGAACGTTTGGTCCGCTTCTGCTGGTGGAGAGCAAAAGCACCATGTCTGACAGTGAAAGTTATTAGAGAAATTATGGTATGGACTTGTGTCTGTCTTGACACTATAGCATGAGCTGGTATGAGTGAATATAAATGTATGTATATTCACTGCTGCTGCTGGTCACAGTAATACACTGCTGTCATAGGGTTGTCGGCCATATCCATATAGCCTATTTATTGTTAGGCGTTATGCTTAAAACAGTCACATAAGCACAAATGACTAAAGCAGCAGCATAATTATATCATGACATGTTTTTTTTTTACCTTAATTTCTATTTACTTCATTATTTGTATTATTTTATCATTTGCGAGCCAATTCACAGGAAGTGTGATTGTATGAGTTGACGCTATTTTGAGTAATTTAGTTTTAGGGGTTCTACCCGTGCCCACTCAATGGCAGTCTTTTAATGACTTTAATGACTAATGTGTGTGTATATAAATGTATGACTGAAATAATCAAATGGTTTCATCACACAGGGGTGAAACATGGAGGATAAGATAACAGCAGCTTGAAAGATGATGTTCAAACTGCATGCATGCATTTGACCTCTTGTGGTCACTGCTTTTCTGGCATTAAGCAGAGACGGTAAAAATAAAATAAAATATTCAAAATAAAGGTTTTGCGTAACTGCGTATTTTGGCCATATAAAACCTTGTATTATTTCTATATAAAATCCTTTTATTCCACCCTTAAACTCGTAGTCGCCTAGATGTCCAAATAGAGTAACACTTCCTGTAAGTGCTTTCAATATAAAGTCCCCTGATTATCGGTATTAGAAACGAACAAGAAAAATCTCTATAGCTATATATGCAACGGTGTGAAAACCGTGTGAGACTATTAGAATTGTTCAGTGCTAACAATTATATTTTTTCAGTAGACATAGAGCTGGCTTGAAAATGTCACCAATCCGTTAAACGAAGAAAGGAAGATGGCGCAGACTGCTAGGAACCAAAGTTTGTAATCTATGTTTCCTATCGACTATATAAACTAATGGGAAAAGTACAGTGAGAGTACGCGCACCGGTACATCGGCGAGGGTATTTTTTTGTTTAATGTCTACTTACTTACACAAATACTGTAGATGTATGTATGTCTGTATAACCTGCATTTGCGTGTCCCCTCCTTTGAGAAAGCGTTACGTTAGTTTGAAGTTAGCACAAACGTTAGCCGTTTATTAATTAACGGCTTGCTGAAAGTACAGCTAGCTGCTGTAAATTTTAGCACACGAAGCTAGTTAACAACGGATACACTAAATCTTCAAGACAAAATACGCTACTGTTATGTGAAAGATTTTGTCAACTTTTATGTTTAGTCTATTAGTTTAACTCTAATTTACTTTATTAAAATGACGAGTCGCTGGTCTTCAGTCACAAAACGTTAATAAAACGCTACTACACCAGCTTAGTGCTAAAATTGATTAAGCTTAATTTCAGTTTGTAATAGTAACGTAGGTTGTTCCAGTTCCAAAAGTAACCTACACAGCTTTAGCTAGCTACATCAACGCACTGTGCCTGCAATGCCAGCAACACTCTATGGACACTGCTGATGAACTAACACTAGAGCCACTTTGTTTTAAATGTACATTTAACCCGATTTAGCCTAATATTAGCTTCTTCTTTTTTTTGATAGCGTACTCAGCTACTCTAAAGCAGCTGTTGATGTGGTGAAGAATTGCATTGCTATACAACCAACCATGACGTCCCTGGTAAGTTTTGAATATACTCTGAACTATCACATTTTACCCCGTTAATCAAAACTGAGATGTGCACTGCTGTAAACACGTGGGTATGTATGGTAGCTATGTATGTGCGTAGTATTCACGTTATGTATTTAGATCGTCTTGAAGTGATACAGTAACTAGGAGGCCAAGGCCTGTTTGGTCCTGCATATCCTTGAACTGCATCACAGATGAAGACAAAACTGTGCTGAAACAAATTCCTCATCTGGATCTGTTTGTTTTATAGGGCAGCAGCAATTCTTCAGTAACAGAATACACTGTGCGAGTCCCCAAGTGAGTAACGTGGACTGACATGCAAATATCCACAGAGAAGTGTCTAGACAGACCTTGTCATGTGTTCCAACAGAGGAAGTGTGTAATTTATTTTTTCTTTCAGGGAAATGGTGACTAAACAAAGCTTTTATTTATGCTTTACAGCCATTTGCACTAACATCGTAACATTACTTAATGCACTGTGTTAATAGGCTTCTGTAGGGTGATATATTTATAATGTAGGTATGTAGGTTAATTAACATGAAAGGTGTTATGATCTGGCAACTATTCCCATCACCCTTAATTTTTGCATTTATGTTTTTGTGTCCCACAGAAACACCACCAAAAGGTACAACATCATGGCTTTCAATGCAGGCGACAAAGTCAACTGTTCAACATGGACACAGGTGGGCTTCATGTTAATGTGTCTACACATGAACAATAGTTTGAGAGACACTTCCCACTGGATAGATTTCAGTGTCAATAGTGAGAGAGAAATGATAAGCAGCCCAAATACTGGTGTGATTACCAAAATAGAAATATTAGAATGAAGAAAACCTGAAGCCTCTGATGAATAAGTTAAGTTAGCATCTGCATCATTATTTTCACACCTCCTTCCATTTCCACTCTCAGGCTCGTATGGAAAGAGACATGAGTGCCCGGCGGATATATGGGGAGGAAGAGACACAGGAAGGTGCAGCTGGTAGTGAGTTTGGCAAAAAGCAACGTGAAGAAGCACGGCGGAAGAAATATGGTATTGTGACACGTGAGTTCAAAGTGGAGGACCAGCCCTGGATTCTCAAGGTCAACGGGAAGGCTGGCAAGAGGTATTGAGAATCAATTACTCGGAACCTATAGAGTTTTTTATTTATTTATTTATTTTTGTCCCACAGGAAAGCCAAAACTTTTTAGTTATTAAATAATGGTTCACAGTACCTGTTTGTACACATTTGTAGAAATAATTCTTTTTAGGAAAAAACTGATGGAGGTTTCTACTGTTTGCACTAAAGCCATTCTCTCCCTCTGTGTGTCCATGTTTGTGTCAGGTTCAAAGGTCTAAAGAAAGGTGGTGTTACAGAAAATGCATCCTACTACATTTTTACACAGTGTCCTGATGGAGCTTTTGAGGCCTTCCCTGTCCACAGCTGGTACAACTTCACGCCGCAGGCCAAACACAGAACTCTCACTGCTGAGGAGGCTGAGGAGGAATGGGGCAGGTGAGAGAGGGGAGGCTCAAGCAGGAATGGGATGAATAAAGATTTAGTGCTTATTGATGTGCGCCGTATTGATGTGGATGTATCAAAAAGTAAATGTCAGACATTTATTTTTACAGGAGGAACAAGGTGGTGAATCACTTTAGCATCATGCTTCAGAGACGTCTCCGGGAGCAGGAGCGTGGTGAGGATGATGAAGATGAAGCGGAGAAATCTGGGAAGAAGAAAAAGAAGGGAGGTGGGAGAGGGGGTGACCTGCGCATTCACGACCTAGAAGATGACCTGGAGATGAGCAGCGATGACAGTGGCAGCAGTATGGGTGAAGGTAAGGAGAAGCGTAGGTATGGGACTGAAGACAGCTTCATAAATTGTAGTAAAGTAACCTAGGTTCTTTTATGCTACTGCATCTATCCATTCTTTCCTTTACTCTGTCTTCATTTGATTTCTCTTTTTTACACTTCTTGGGCACCGCTCTTTTCATTGGACAGATGGAGAAAGCAAGGCAAAGGCGAAGAAAGACACAAGTAAAGGAAAAGCAAAGAAGAAGAAGCGAAAGGGCAATGACAACGAAGCCTTGGAAGACAGCGATGATGGTGACTACGAGGGTCTAGAAGTGGACTATATGTCAGATGAAAGCAGGTCAGATTCACTGTCTGTGGCATTTGAAGACTTCTTTATTGACACTATTATTTATTTTTTGTCCTTTGCTATTATTTAATTTGTCTTTTCAAATTTAGCTCAGATGAAGAGCCAGAAAAGGGAAAGCCCAGCAAAGGAGAGGACCTTCCTAAAGGTAGCTGAAAATTAGTGATCTATTAACAAATAATATAAAAGATAAGACATAAACCATGTGTGTTAGTGCCTTTAATGCAATCTTGGTTGTCAATGTGCATGTCCCAATATTACTGCGACTTAACTGTCATGGACGTTCTTTTATTACGAACACTACCTTTTAAATGGATAGGTACACTTAAAGGTTCTGAATTATAAGCTTACTTTATATTACTAGTACTACTTTTACTTTATACTTATTGGTATTTAGGTTGTTTTATTTCCACATGTTTGTTCTTCATAGGAATTGATGAGGCATCTGAAAGTGAGGAAGAAAGTGAGGAGGAGAAACAGAATGAAGAAGAAGCAAAAGAGGAGGAAGAAGAAGAGGAAGGAAAGAAAACTCCAGTCCAAACAGAAAAGAAGAAGAAAAAAGGTAAAAAACAAAACAAAAAAAACCTTTGAGGAAAAACATCCTTGTCAGAGATCATGATAAATATGAGCAGTGTTACATTAATCTTTGTTCTTGATTTGAGTTGTCTGGATTTGTGTGTCACAGACAGCAGCGGAGAATCAGACACCTCAGACGACAGTGACATCGAGGGAGAGACGGCCTCTGCTCTGTTCATGGTGGCTAGTGTGTGTGTGTGTGTGTGTGTGTGTGTGTGTGACGGAATAAATGGATAGTTGTGTGTTTTATAGGCTACATACAAGCAGATCTGTTAATTGGCAGCTAATTTAGGTGGATAGTTATCTGTGTGAATGGTTCTGTGTTTACATGTAAGTAGTGTTTCTGCTTTTTTTCTAATCAAACATCTCTTGGTCTCTCCCCTTCTCTCAGAAGAAGCGCACTCCTCCTAAACGTGCAGGTGGCCGTGGCTCTGCGGGCAGCTCTAGGACAGGCAGTCGTCCTGGGACACCATCTATAGACTCTGCCTCCACTTCCAGTACACTGCGTGCTGCTGCCAGCAAGCTGGAGCAAGGTGTGTGCCCGCACATCAATACAAACATATGTACCTGTGCAAGATTGTAACTAGATATAACAGATGTTTCAGCATACTTATGTGAAGCTTCAACCCTCAAATTTCATCTTATTCCAAATAAATCTCCCTTTACCACAGGTAAGAGACAGACTCAGGGCCCTATCACTGACTCGCCAGCTGCTAAGAGGCTGAAGATGGAGCCCAGCAGTCAGAGCCCCGTTCCCTCTGGGAAGAGCACGCCTCAACCTCCATCAGGAAAATCCACCCCTAGCTCCAGGTACTTTGTTGCCAGCCTTTATGCCTCTGAGGAATATTGGGTTATTTATATCCTGTGAGAGTACAGTGAAACTGCAAAACAAATCTGACATCAAAATACAAAGAAAATGAAATGTTGGACAGGGTTAAAGCTGTTCTTTTGTATTCATCTACCCTATAGTGATGTGCAGTTAACAGAGGATGCAGTACGCCGCTACCTGATCCGCAAACCAATGACCACCAAGGACTTGTTGAAGAAGTTCCAGACCAAGCGTACAGGCTTGAGCAGTGAGCAGACTGTCAACGTGCTGGCACAGATCCTCAAGCGTCTTAATCCAGAACGCAAGAATGTTAACGACAAAATGCACTTCTACCTCACAGAATAACTGAGGGAAGTGAGTCGACGAGGGTGGTGAAGGCTGAAGATGAACCTCTTTGTTTTCAGAAACCTTGATCCCCAGTAGAGAGGTTTTTGTGTGTTTTTAAAACCCATGCCACATGACTTGTGCTGTCACTTGCCACAGGATCAGAAGTTGAAACGGTCTATAAAGGTGGCATGGCAGGTGTTTTGCTAAACATTTTGAATTTATTTTTCATTGTCTAAAATCTCATTAAATATCAGAAACCCTAATGTTAAGTGGGGAAATGGCTCAGTCTTTCTATGATTATCTTCACGTAAACAGTTTAACACAATTTAATAAATGGCAAAAGGTCTTTAACTTGTTTTCCTTAGGTAGTATATTTTCTAATAAAATTTTAAATCTGCTGATGCTTAAGGTTTCTTTTTTGTACATCATCCCTTTTTTGTATTTTTAATGGTATTAAAACAAACTTACTGCCTGCTAACAAACTTAAGCAGGCTGTTTAGGTTTTGTTAATAGCACAAACACTAGTATATGGATATGTGAGATTTTAATAATACATAAAGAGCATTTTGCTTTTTATAGAGAAAATAACATTGGAAATTGTGAAAAATTATCCATATCAAATATAAGGTACATTTAGCAGCTATTTTTTTAATTGAAGGACAAAATCATACATCTTTATGAAACTAAAATAATTGTAGTTAAATATTTCCTTCCTATTTCCTTATATTGTTTGTGCTTGAGATGTAGTAAATGAATGTTTAACCCACCGCCTACAGTATGGCACCTTGAATTGAATTTTGTATGAACTGGCTGGTAGACAGCCATTCATTTGAGCTTTGTTTTGCAAACTATCCTTTATTTGCATAGGATCTAAAGAGAGAGTACTATGGGATGGTAGGTCTCTTGTTTAGATTATCATTTGTATTTCTCAGGCTTTTTCTAGATCAAGTCTGGGGCTTTATCTAGGAAAATGATCCCAAACCTGATGAAATATTTAACAGATTCATTAGAAATTCAAGAAAAGTTCTGCTAAAATGTGAAATTGGTTTACAGAGAAATATATCTGAGGAGGCCTCAGGACAATACATATTCTCTTCTAATGAGTTACTGAATGAACCACTTCACACAGAGTGAAAATAATTGTTTATCACGAAAACTCAAAAATAATATTAAATGCAATGCAGTCGTCAATTTTCAATTAAGTGTTTGTTCACTTCATGTCCGAGCGATGCTGTGGTTGGCCACAAACCAGTCACAGGTCATCTTTATAGCTAGAAGGACAGAAAAAAAAGTTACCTTCAGCAGGCTGAGGGTCATGCAAATATTCATTCAAACATCTCATCTGTATTTTAAGAAGCGTAGTCTTCATTTGCACCAAGGCTTTTTGTTATTGTAACAACAGAACAATCATCACTTGAAGTGTACAGTATGTTACATAAAATGTCATAAATGATATCAGTCTTTGGGTTTGTTCTTCTGAACTATGTACACAGCACTGTTTAAACACTATGAGAAATTCTTAATTTTTGTGCAGTGATGTTGAGACTCATATTAAAAGTACAAAAACAGCAACAGCTTTGTACTTATTTTTTAGCCATCAGTTAGAATTACAGTATAATGAACTCTGACCTTGTTGGAGCGGCGTAAAGGTGAAGTCAGGGAGGTAACGTCTTAGTTTGGTGTTGCTGGCTGTCTTCTTTATCTGGCCATCAGACAGCGTGGTGTCAAACTTTTGTGAGGGGTCAAGGGAAAACCACATGGTAAATAGACATGTTTTGAGCCTAATAGGTTAGAATGGTTTGACTTAACTGAAATCCATGAAGTATTCTACCTGCTCAAGAACAAAGATGGTTTTCTCTGATCAGGAAATTAATTTTGCACATAATTTTACCAATAGCCAAACATTTCTTTCCCAAAATATTTCTTCAAAGTAGGAAATGAATTTTACCCATTTACTAATGATCTACAGTATATTTACTGTGTATCCCAGATTCACCAAAGCATCTCAGTACACATTAAATTAGTCTATTCAGTCTATGAAGGGTATAGGATGGTTGGGGTGTGTTGAAAGGATACATATATTTTGCCTTTGAAGTCCAAAGCCTCTGCAATCATGTCCACAGCCTCTTTGATTGAGACCTCGTCATCCTCCCCCACTGATATGAAATCAGCATTAAGGGGAAAAAAAGAATGAATGACCTGTGTGTAATGGCAGTTATTCATACTGATATGTTTAAAATCACAAACTAAGTTTCCACGTTTCCATTGGTGTGTCATGCAGAAAGATACCCAGAAGTGTGAATGCACTTAACAAACTTTAAGGTGAGCACAGCTCTGTACTCACCAGAGAGGATAATGGGTTCAATCTCTTGATATTCTCTCAGGACCCAAATGATTAGGCGGCCCAGGTCCTGATAATAAACACAGATAAATGTACAACATCCTAGCCGACATGTAGTGTTTTTGTACTGTATACTATCAAATAACACTAACTTATACAGTACACGTACTTATTAAAATCTAATTTGGTTAGTTGGTACATACTTAATGCTGTACACTCACACAGCAGACACACACATACTGTACCAGAGAATAGGTGAACTGTCTTCTAGCAGCTCCAGAACCACAAACATTCACAGGAGTTCCTTCATCTGTGAGAGACACAGGAGAAAATAGACTTTACTATCCAGTTACTGTCTGTATTGGTATGTGTTATTCATTTCTTGCAATCTGTTTGTCAGTTAAGATGGATTAGTAGGTCTGAGCTACTGTACTTTTGGCCTTGTATGTCTTATTAATGAGTGCTGACAGCACATGGCCGTCTGCTATGTTGAAGTTGTCGTGTGGGCCAAACACGTTGGTCGGGACAACTGCTGTGTAACGATGTCCATACTGCTGAAAGTACGCCCTGTTGACACACAGACACACATGCAGAGTACAGATCAGACATAGTGTAACATCAGACTACAGAGGCTGGATTTTTACACCTCAGTTTCAGACTGGATGTCAGATGAACACACAATTTACTTCAGGCACTAATGTGCAGTAGTTCAGCTTGGAGTTGCAATAAAATCTAATGAGGTTCTGATCTCTGAATGAAATATAGTACTTGACTATGAACTGCCTCCTCAGCAGTTTACTGAAGCTGAATGCATGTCAGACTTATCTATTTGCCCACAACACATTCCTTGTTGCACTGCACAGCTCTTTACCTGTTCTGAACATCAATCATCCTTTTAGCATGTGAGTATCCAAAATTGGAGTCATGAGGTGGCCCACTGTGTATCTGAGAGAGTGAGGGATCACAATAAAGATTTATTTAAAGCAATGACTTTTGCCAAACAAGTAATTGCTCAAGCTTACCATGGTCTCATCAATGGGGTATGTAGTTTTATCAGGGAAGATACAACTGGACAGGCAAGACACGACCTTGGTGACACCCATCTCGTGGGCTGTTTGTAGTACATTGTCATTAATTTTGATGTTGTCCCTCTGTAAAGTTGATCAGACTTTCACTGTCAGAGTTAAAGGACAATGTAGGTATTTTGCATAGATTCTGTTTTTACAGGAGGTTTAAAATAAAATGTCCTGCAACAATTTATAATTTTTTGTGCAAACTGTGATTTATCACTGTAGTGTATGTATCTCACCAAAAAGTGCAGGTTGTCTCTCATGTGGACATAGAGTCCTCCAACTTTTGCAGCTAGATGGATGACATGAGTGGGTCGATATTTCTCGAATGCAGCCCTGGTCTGCCCAACATCTCTGTTCATATTTTAGAACACTGTTTCAACATCACATTTATTTATAAGCTGGATAAAGACTAGAAAACATATAGCTTTAAAAGGGACCAAACAAAAGTGACAAAATATACTCTGACACAAAACAAAATACATTAAACAGTAAAGGCGAATGAAGGTGTATTTTCTCAGTTTTGTTGAATGCATCAGTTGAGCAATTAGTTTGATGTTTCCATGATAGCTTTCCATGTAATTATGTTTTCTCCAGCAGGCAGAAAGCACACAAGAAAGACAGGAAACTTCACCATCTCATTGCCAAGATGCAAAAGCATTTTTTGCAAAGCAACATTTTGCTATACTTTACACAAACTTGTTTGCAGGGTCACTCTGGCTTAAAAGGTAACTTACAAAAGATCAGCATCCTTGGAAGAAAGGAAGATCCATTCTTCTCCCTCCTGTTTGCCACCTTCCTTCTGAACCACATGCTCAATGGCTTTACCAACCAACCCAGATCCTCCAGTCACTAGGACACACATTGGCCCTGTTTTGATCTCTGATCCCATATTCTGTGGCACTAAGTGAAGATAAAATATAGAGGAATGTATAGTGACCCCTGCGTTCCTTAAAGCATTTCAATAAATCTGTTGAAATGCATGTGTCATAGCAAAAACAGGTGAACCTTGCAATAATATAACAACCCTGGATATTATATTTACGTTCTCTTAGCTGGTTATGCTAATCATTTTAATCCCTTCATGTATCTTACCTGTGTGTTGACATCAGGTACTTCAGTCTTTTGTAAACTAGTATTGTCTCTTGCACAGACAATGAACAGGGTTTAGGTATGTGAGGTAACCTGTGAATCCTCCTACAAAACGTCTCTGCCTTTTGTTTCACCAAGATGATGGACTGCTACCATCTGCTGGTTATAATGTTTTTTGTACTTGTTGGAAACATCTGTACGTTAAGTTTAAAGATAGAGTACAGCATATTTAAATAATAGGAATTTACAAAACAAAAATGTCTCCAACCTTTGAAGACTTATAAAAAGATCACATTTAATTTATTTAAATGGAAATTATGACTTTGCTTTTTTTTTTTTTTTTTCATCACCTGAACCTTTTTGAGCACACTGGAAACATGAATGAAAAACAATAATTTAAAAAGAGTTGAATGGAACCACGTGAACTTTTTTTATTTTAAAAATCCACCACAATTACCATATCCTTTACAACTTCATATGTTACACCACAAGGTTCATTTATTAAAAGTGCACTGGACAGAATTCACAAAGAGTATCTTACACAAATACAGGAACTATTATCACCAAAATGATAATAATCCATAAAACACAATTTAGCTTCAAAATATTCTTACTGGCTTTTAATGTTAAACCAATATATTTATAAATACATATTTTCTACATAGTCGACTCAACATTGGTGTTAGACTGGAAGGTTCCGACAGATGACAGATACGCGACGCTGCCGAGGCACTTTCTGTCCATTGAACACGGACTCCTCGTCTTTCGGGATCTCGTGAGTAAAGTTATATCTGGCTTCGTCTCTGTACAGATGTAGGGAGAACAAGATGAAACACATTACTGTCTGTTCACAGCTACATATCGTGCAGAGTAGGATACAACTACTGCACACTCCATGAGAAAGTATTGGAACTCAGCTAATGTTTCACCAGGAAATACCAATGTACAGTATTTAAGACATTTCTATACATTACTGTGTAATCTTGAACACAAATGGTTCATATTCAAACTAAATCTAAATACTGTTTACTGTTTAAGCAATACAATATATATTCAACCTCAATATGTAGAGAGAGCGTCGGGGCAGCAGGAGCTCCAGCCATTCGTTGCTGCAATCCACTTTCACCAAGCGCATGATACAGCTAGACAGAAGGTTCAGTCCAGCGATAGTGCTGCCACAAAACTGAAAACATAGAGACTGGACTGATGAAATGACAGTGAGAGTACAGGTGGTTCAACAGCACATCTCACACTAAATATTAACCACCGCTCGTGATGGTCTATTCTATTTCCTTTGTCTGGAAATGATGCACATGAGTTGTCTTTTCTGTATGTGCACATACCAAGAAAAACAACAGAGACCTACCTTAACGCTGTCAACGTGAGGCTTGATGTAGCCAGTCTTGTCAAGATCTATGATGTGTACAGGCCCGAGCAGTGGACTGCCTGCAGGAAATGCTACAGAACGGACACGATTCAAGATCTCCTCGCACGCTGGCTCCCACCTCAAACGTTCAGTTTCCCTGTATCCATGAATAGCCTAAAGGTGGGTGAGTGTAAAAAAGCACAGAGAAAGTCAGCATGAGTCTCATTTCCAGTACAATGCGGTTTTTAAAGGCCAACATTTCGACAAGGTGACAAGAGTTTGTGGCTTTATTTGCTTATTGTTCAGAAATAATTTCACACCGCGTCGTTGAAACCAAAAACTATACCTGGAAACCGGATTAAACAAAATGTTCTTCATCGTGTTCATCATGACATTATATGATAAATTAATTATTATAATCATGTTCTTCAGGTGTAGGATTTGGGCAGAAATTTCACTTTAGGTCGTGCTGTCAGGCTTAAGAGAAGCTCCGTTTGTGAATCTGTGTCACACATAGACCTGCAGATTGCAGAGATTCTCCTTAGCCATTCGTAATTTGGCTAAATTAACTGTGAAAAGCGTGACCATGACTCACGTCGTCCCAGTGGTCAAATTCGTATCGTTTCTTCTTCAGGCCTGGCTCCAGCTCTCTCAGAAGGACTCCCTCCTCCTCCTCGGTGATGAAGGCCGCCCTCACCTCCACCTGCGTGACGACACTCTGCACCAGCTCCCAGCTGGAACCTGAGATCAGAGCCTCATCTCGCTGAGGCGACAGGCCGCTTCTGTCGCAGGAGCTCACACAAAGTTGACGACTGGTGCAAACAGCTGGTTTGTGGATTCGTTTTAATATCGACAGCAACACTTTCATCCTCCTGTCTGAAGTATTATAACTTAAGTTAGCTACACAGTCCTACTTACCGTACAGTAGCGTTTTCAATTTGTTGACAAAAGTCAAACAGCTATGGGAGACGCCATGTTGGAAACGCAATGCATCCTGGGAGGCGTAGTCCTTCGGCAAGATAATCACAGTTTCTCTTTTCTTGGTTGTGCGTTTACTCCTCTACCTCACGCTAACCCAGAGGTGCTGAAGTACATTTGCTTGCACTGTATATTTACTGTACTTGAGTACAATTTGAATTTGAGGTACTTGTACATTACTTGAATTTTTATGTTTACTTTTACTCCACTACAATTCAGAGGGAAAATTTTTACTTTTACACCACCACATTTACCATATATAACCGCATTAGTTAGTAGTTACTTTGCAGATGCAAATTCAATATATAATCAACTAATAAATTATGATGTATTATTATAAAATAACCACCTGTCAGTAAATAGTGGTTAAAATAATCTTTACCATCATGATTTGTGTCTCACCAGGTCTCTACAGATCTTTGTGCATGTTTTTCATTCATTACTAGAAACATTTTTTCATATTTGAAAGTCTGTTTACAATTTATAGCACAAAAATCTTAGAACGTTAGAAAGTAAACTCTCATAATTGCTCATAATTTTGGGATATGAACACACAAAGAGAAGAGCAACACAACTCAAATAGGGAGATGTCAATGCAGATTGTAGTTTTCACTATCACCACTGGTGGGCACTGAACCCTCACAATTGCAAACACACTGCACCCTTATCATGTTCTCATAATACATCCATGGTCAACATCTAAAAACCTTTAATATAAAGCATTCACAGAGAAAAGTTAATTAATATTGTGCCCAATGCAAAATATTAATTCTTAATGTTAATAATTATGAATTGCAGGAGTGATACTTTTAAATGCATTACATGTTTTTTCTTCTGGAGGGAATAGTGAATACAGCAACAGGAATTTGTTCAGATTTCCTTTGTTTTTATGTTATTAGTAATTTCATAGTTTATTCAGCTCTATATAACTCAGAAAGTAGCTCAGCGGGTAGATCGGTGGTCTATCAGCATGTGGGTGAGCAGTTTGATTCCCAATACCTCCAGGCTACATGTTGAGGTGTCCAACAACAATTTCCCCAAGGGAAAATATATTAAAAAATACATAGAAAACAAAAAAGAAAAATCAATATATAAAAAATAAAATTACTAACAATACAGTATTCTTTTTTTTTCTTTAAAGAAATACATAGTTAAATGTGGGAGATGTGGAACCCATTTATAGTACTGGGGAACCTGTTTATATTATTTGAAGGATAGAAAAAGCAATGGTTTGGAAAAAGAGAGAGTGGAGACAGTTCTTAGAGCAGACAATGTGGTGACTTCATCCTCACCAGAGATTCTCCTAGAAAAAATGTTGGCCTACTTAGCACTAAGGACAGGTTACCACCCTCTGTCTTCTTCTCCCTCTTTTGCTTTATTTCAAGGCAAAAACACAGATAGAGAGAAGAGTTTTTGCTTGTCCAGGATCAGCTGTTACCCACTTACGACAAGGTTAATAATTTTAGATGTTTACATATTTATTGTGCTCATTTCATCAGCCTAACATTTTTTAAATCTGGTTGTATGTTTGTGTGTTGTACCCTATTTACAGATACAGTCAAAATTTTGCTTTTGATACTTCTAAGTATGAACATGTAACATATACATCAACTACTCTACACCCACTGTGTATATACAAGGATTATTAGTTCTCCTCCTGTGAGCCTGCTGTTGGTCTCGGTCACTGAGCATCCACAATGAAACTAACCCCCACCCCCCCTCTCTGTGAACACACATACATACACAGACACACACATGAAAGATATGATGCCCATTTCAGTGTTGGATGCCATGCTGCTGCCCCTAGCATTAAATTCATCCAGCCATGATGAGTGTTTTGGATTCATATTCTAATTCCCAGTTGGTGCACTCTACGACTCACTGAATTATCATCGGTCAGCTTGTCCTAGAGGCATCATTATGTCTACTGTTGATCCATGCAATTAAACTGGAAATCACCAGAAAAATACTTGGCAGTGGTCAGTTTGGATGGTACATCAGTGGAACCAGTCTGCCATTACTGCACAAATAAGCTCCAAAGAGTGAGAATGTGAACGATCAATATTAGGATTTCTATGCATCATGGAAAATAAATAAAGGACAATGTTTCTTATTGTAGCACCTTGGTAGTAGAAGTAACACTGGAGTACTGGATGACTTTCACATAAAGGATATTGTAAGTAACACAAATTTAGGTTAAGCTCACATTATGTGGTGGGCCTTAGGACACACACAGATAGGAGAGACGAGTGAGAACCTTTCTCTGATGTCTGGCCTGTCAACCAGTTTATCTTGAGGGGTTCCACAGCAATCAAAACTCTGAGGAGAACCTAGAGACATCACTGCACAAGCTCCTTTTTTTCCCACTCACTCTCCTACTTTCACTGCAGTTGCTTGTCAGGTCTTTTCCCCTGATTGTTGATTTCAGGCACTTGTGTTAGTTTCAGACACTTTTGTGTGTGTGTGTGTGTGTGTGTGTGTGTGTGTGTGTGTGTG
>JAUBNQ010000027.1:16111463-16125387 GCA_032353495.1 Ctenopoma kingsleyae
GTAGTTTAACTACTTTAACTTACGAGTAGCTTGTAGCTTGTCAAACTACAGTTTCAGAGTAGCTTCCCCAACACTGCACATTACACAACTACTGGAATCTTTCTCACAATTACCTTGCAAAAGAATGACTTTGATTTTTATAATTTATTTCAAGAGTAAACCACTTTGTGATTCAGACTGTGTGAATGTTACAGAAGTCAAATGAAACAGTTACTAGGTTACTAATCAACACAGTGAGAATTTGAGCTTGCAAAATGAGTGAAATATACTTATACTGATGCAAATCAGTTGTTTTGAGAACAGTATTTAGAATAACATTTTGTAAATTAAATGCATGCATCATAAAGCATTACCATTCCATTCAGACATGGGTGGATGAATGTGGGTGGGTGGATAACTTGCAGATACAGGTTGAAGGAGTTTTCTATTCTTCTGCTTTTCTTCCTCATTGTCCTCTCTTCTTTTCTTTTCTTGTAGATTTTGCTGAATTCATCTTTCTGGGAATATTCTTGTCTGAGATGTTTATAAAGATGTATGGCCTGGGAAGACAGGCCTACCTAAACTCCTCCTTCAACTGCTTTGACTGCATTGTGAGTCCCGCCGCACTTATGGACATATGTGCACAACTGTACATGCACATCTAGTCCATACACATACAAACATGCAGCACACTAGAAACCGAAATGCACTGATGCTTTGCTGAGGTGTGGACATCATTGCTTGTCATGATGAATAACCACATGCTTGCATATGATTGTGTTTGTACTAGGTGATATGTGGTAGCATATTTGAAGTGCTGTGGTCCATCATTCAGCCGGGCACATCATTTGGTATCAGTGTGCTACGAGCTCTCAGGTTATTGAGGATCTTCAAAGTTACCAAGTGAGTAAATTGCAAAATAGCTTTATTTGTGATATTTGCATAATATTAACTAAAACACAATAACTAAACTTGCATTGTTTGTCAGGTACTGGGCATCTTTACGTAACCTCGTCGTCTCTCTGCTCAACTCCATGAAGTCCATCATCAGCTTGCTCTTCCTGCTCTTCCTCTTCATAGTTGTCTTTGCCCTGCTGGGCATGCAGCTCTTCGGAGGACAGTCAGTAGTTTAATTGTTTTTCTTTCTATTTTTAACTTTTGCTTCTACCTTTCTATCTCTTTTTTCTCTTGTCTTGCAATAGTCACCATTTAAATTCCTAATAAGTTGCTGTGTCACTTGTTCAGTAGTTTTACAAAAAAAATATTTGTTGTACATGTAGGATACTTCTTGACCTGATTGCACTTTCGCTTCCTCTCTATACCTCTGCCTCTCTATGTTTGCACTCACACTTCTCTTTTCCATCTCTCTCTTCCATTAATTTTTCTCCCTTCTAGGTTTAATTTTGAAAATGGTACTCCTCCGACTAACTTCGATACCTTCCCTGCAGCAATAATGACAGTGTTCCAGGTGAGCGGAGAAGATGATGTACTGTAACGGGGAGGGAGGGAGTGAGAGGAGGGAGACAGAATGGTAGGGGGAAGGCGAGGGCTGGATTAGGACTAAAAGATTAAAGGACTAAAGAGGATTTGTGCATGAAGAAAAGATATAAAATGTAGAATGCTACTTTTGAATTCTTAAATGTCATTAGGCAAAAGCATAATTGTACTAGAGCTTGTCTGCATGGTTAAGGTGTGTGTGAGAGAAGCTGAGTGTGAGTTTTCATATTTGCATTTTAAATGATTACATATTGGGTGCAAGAGAACAGTAGACACTCCATATCAAACCATCAACCATTCGTCAAATCACTAAATGTGTTTTGAGTGGCTCTGACATTGCCTTACTCTGTGCATGTGTGTGTGAGTCAGATCCTGACTGGCGAGGACTGGAACATGGTGATGTATGATGGCATCAAGTCTCAGGGTGGAGTCAACAAGGGCATGGCCTTCTCTGTCTTCTTCATTGTGCTCACTCTTTTTGGCAACTGTATCCTTTGACAGTGAGAATGCAAACACTCCCGTATGCACAGAAACGCTGAGACATTTACTGTTATGTTTTACATTTTTACACAACATATGTATTTTATCACAATGTACTGCCAACACACGATACTGACACTTCAGTTTATTGTAATCCACTTGGTGCTCATTCTGTAATCCACACATTTTTGTAATTTATTCCACTAACTCTCAACTTTCAGCTGAAATGTCAACTGTGATAGTGATGTTGATTTAACAGGAACACAATGTTGGCTATGACCTTAGTTCTTGTGAGATCTAGGAGCTCCTCCTGCCAAGACTTAGAATATACAGAGTGTTTTGGCCAATTGTTTTTGTCAGTTGCTATAATGTATGTGCATATGTATGTTTGTTCCACCTGCTTGATTTCTTTAACTCTGCGTTCAGACACTCTGCTGAATGTATTCTTGGCTATCGCTGTGGACAATTTGGCCAACGCACAGGAACTAACCAAGGTACACTACAGTCCAGTTTTCTTAACACTGAAGTCTTTAGTATTTGAGTTCTCTCCTTATTCTTCTCTTGGTTTTGGTATTTTTCCTAATGTCTGTCTCTGCAGGATGAACAAGAGGAAGAGGAGGCTGCCAGTCAGAAGCTTGCACTGCAGAAAGCCAAGGAGGTGGCTGAAGTCAGCCCCCTGTCTGCTGCCAACCTCTCTATTGCAGCGTGAGTTTCTGTCTCTGTTACTGTTGCACTCTTGTTTTTGTATCCATTTTAGAATATTTTCACACCAGACAGGAATTGTTATTGTAGACCCTCTGTCATTTGTAAGTTTGGTTACTCACCATATTACACAAAGCACACTCTATGATGTTGCTTAAGCTTGGAACCACACTTCTATTTGTAAACCATTATCATCAGTCCTGATACTGTTTCATTCTAAGAGGGACAGTGTAAATTACAGTCATTCAAGATCATTTTTATATATGGAACAGATTCACTCCAGATGAGGTGTGGGAAGCTTGTAAACTTTTTTCACCACATTTTCTCATTACACTGGTGTGAAACTGCTTTTACTCTGCAGTGTTTTATATGCACATCCACCAACTATATGCATTCTTAAGCTATAAAATGTTTCACTTTTTTTAAAATATCTTCTTGATTGGAAAGACAAAAGCGTCATTAAATTCTTTACACAGAGGATGTGCATGCTATGTTTTTATGCAACACGGAATTTAATGGTAAACTATAACATGACTTGACTATACTGTCTTTTTTTTTAATGTCTCTTTTTGTCACACTTTTTGCGTGCTAAAACACACACACTCACACATGCGCTCTTGTGTGCACACACACACACACAGCATTGGATTGATCTGGTCCTGCCCTCCCATGGTCAGCAGAGTCAGAGTCTTTGATCTCTTCTCTGTGTATATACAGGGGTCCTTCCTTTCACTCCTGGTAAAGTTCACACACTCTCACTCACAGACACACTGTGGTCTAAGCAGAACAGAAGAGCTGAAGTTACACACACAGTATGTACACACAGTCCTGACCCTTACTGCTTTGATACATTGTCCACATACAGCACACAGATGCAATGAACAAGCATGTTAGAAAGTTAGAAGTTAAACTTGCAGACACATATATCTACACATGTAACATGTTCATCATTTTAGGAATTTTGTTACAGTATGTACTTCACTGTGCTGTGGGAATTTGTGTCTGTGTAACATTATTTTACCTGGAAGTTTTCTTTTAAATTTCAATATTTATTTTTCAATACAATGTACCTGTCTGTATGTGTGTTTGTGAGAAGCCAGAGAGAGAGAAAGGAAGCATTTAGTTGTAAAAACTATATTTCAACCAATATCCCACAGCAAACTTGCTGAGGTTGTTTGCCTAGATATTTGCCCAGAAATCTGGCCACGTCTATGACAGATGTCTCTACAAATTGCATAAAACTAAAAGGATAGATATGGGTTTTGAATTAGATTTTATTTACTTGGTTTTCTTTAAATAACCTGTGTGCTAGAGATGTAGGGCTGCAGTGTATCAGCGTAAATCCAAGTCCCTTACAGGAATCCCTCATCCCAGTATAAAAAAGGAGTGACATTGAAATTCCCATGGAGATAGTCCTTCTTTTCTTAGCAAGGGTTTTAAAACTTCATCAGTGGTGCATGAAGAATCTCTTAAGAAGATTCTATGGTAGATTCATGGATGAGCCTGCCATGAAAGCTACATAAAATCCATGGAAAACAGTTGTAAGGCTACTTAATCCCAACTAGTGCATTTCTGGATAGAAATGCAGGGATACACTAACAATTAAGTAAATTGTTTTTTAGTCACCTTGTAGTTGAAAGAGTGTGATTTCTTTTTTACAAGCAGTCAATACATTACAATTGTGCAGATTAGGCTTTTGTGTCATTTATACTCAACAACACAAACTTATGAGTTGCTTTTTTGAAATGGAGGAACTCCTTTCACAGCTTAGTAGTTTAGTTTGTAGTGTAATGTAGTGCTGTCTTTAAATTTAAAATTAAAGATACTGGACAGACAAATTGGAGCCTCAGAGATTCATATACAGTAGAGGTTAAGGAGAATATTGTGAAAGATGCAAATAATAATCTGGACAGAGTGGTGTAGTCATGCTGGGTAAGTGACTGATGCAAGAAGGATGAAATCCATAAAATTGCAAAAAAATTGAGAGCAAAGAAAAATAAATGGGATTTATTTATATTCAGAGGTGGAACAAACTGCATAGGTGGGTGTGGAAATGTGTGTTCATGTTTGTTGTTTGTGTGTGTGAAGGGTTGCATTCCAAAATGCTCAGTCTTTTTGGCAAAAATGCTGCCATTTTTAGATTTTTTTTTACTTTTTGCATTTCAGGGACATATATTTCTTTTCTACTGTAGTACTTATGTTTTTGCATCATATTTATTTGAATAGTGAGCATTTGTCAGGGTAGAACATTTTTAATGGATAGCCCATTTTGGAATGAAACCCTCCCTCTGTTCTTTCGTGCCATCTCACTCACCAGCTGTTTCCCTCCTCAGCAACAAAGTACACAGTGAGTGTCACAACGCTACCGACCCCTTTCTGGACTGGTATTTATTTATTTGTTTATTCATTTCTGAATCCCTTCTGTTTTTTGAATTTATAACCATTCCTTTGCTTTATTTTGTGTTAGAGAAAACCCACTTCCTCAGTCCTTTGTTCTCAACTTTTTTTCTGAATTCCATACATGGCTTTCTTTAGCTGTTATTTGTGTTGGCTTATTTTAAGAATACATTTTCTGTTGCCTGCACTGCGCAGTACGGCTGTTGCTTTACTGTGGTTGACTGTCGGCCCTAAAAGGAAACAGACTTAAAGATGTTTATTCATAGATCTTTTGGAGGGTAAAAAAGGAGGTGGTCACTGATAGTTTTGGAAGTTTTTTTTGTATCAAGTGCATTTAAAGACTTGCTGTCAGTCTAAACAATAATAAAAACATGTGATCATTGTGACTTTGCCATCTATTCATTTAAGCATAGTAGTTAATTAAGGTGCCATTTTGGCTTTTTGGTTTTCATAAAGCCGGTTCAATAAATTATAAATTCTTTAGTTTAGGTAGGTTTAGTACAGACTATGTATGACAAACTCTGACCTTGCCTCAGTGTTATCCTCCATTTTGTGTCCCAACTAGGTTTACCAAAGTAGGGTTGTCCTGCCCTGTGCTTTGGCAAGCTGTGTAGACACCCAGAACCTTGCTCTGTTGAGCTGTCTTGTTCTGTAGGTCCAGCCAAATGATCCTTTAAATGTCTGTGGCCCCGAGTGTGTCTTTATGTCCTGGCTATTTTATGTATTTATATTTTTGGTGTTTGGTTTTCACGTCATTCTCATGTCTTTGTGTGTATATTTGCACAGCAGCACGTTTTCATACAGGTCTTTAATACTGTCAATCCCCTCCTCTATGTCCACCCTGCTTCATTTTGCAGTAAGGAGCAGCAGAAAAACCATACCAAGGGAATCAACAAGTCAGTGTGGGAACAACGCACCAAGGAGCTGAGGAAGCAGACCCTGGCATCAAGCCGCGAGGCCCTCTACAATGAGCTGGACCCTGATGACCGCTGGAAGGCAAGGACAGGCAGGGAAGAGCAGAACAATGTAAAGGACAAGGCAAACAAAGGCCCCTAGACTTGTGCTATCAGTGTACACAAGTGATGGCAATGATGATAATGATAAAAAAAATTGTAGTTTATCATTTATTTGGAGTAGATGCTGGACAATGCCAAATATACCTATAATCTACAGTTACAGTGTTGATTTTTCCCCCACCTCTCCCCCCCTTGTAGGTGAACTATTCACGGCACATCCGTCCAGACATGAAGACTCACCTGGATCGACCCTTGGTGGTTGACCCCCATGAGAACCGCAACAACAACACAAACAAAACTACTGCCAATAATTCAGACTATTGCTTCAGTCAGCACCATCCTGCTGATGAGCTCCACAGGCAAACATGCCTCCATGAAAACAGTAGCCAAGTAGCAGGGGGTGGTGGAGGAGGCCCAGGTCCAGTCAGGCCTCCCTTGGAACGTGGGGAGTCCACGGAGAGCAGGCGGAGCCGCAAAGGTGAGCACCACCACCACACCTCTCAAGTCCGATTGGATGCTACAGTGATTCCTGGGCCAGGCTCGGAGGAGAGGCCGTCTAGGCGGCATCACCACACTCGCAGTGGCAGTCGAGGGGAAGGGCAGTCAGAACACAGGAAGCCCAGGTCACATCGAAAGAATGCAGAAGATGGTGAGGACAGTGGTGGAGGAGCTGGAAAAACGGGGAGGAACAAGAGCACAGGGGTGGACAGAGGCGGAGAAGGAGGAGAGCAGGAAGGAGCTGGGGACGGCAGTGAAAGGAGGCCAAGAAGAAATCGCCATGGCAATCAAACGGATGGCGAGGGGAAGAGGATGTGCCAACGCAGAAGGAAGTATGTCCAGTGCAAGTTACAATTGCAACAATGGCACTTAGGGTTACTCACAAATGTATTATTCTTCTACGGTCTCCTGATCTAAAAATGTTATGCACATTATGTATTCCATCTTCTTGGTACTGATATTTGTCTGTACTCCTGTCACACCACTCCATTTCTCATTACATCTCTCTGAATATCACCTCTTTCTTTCCTCTCTTTTTATTTATCTTGGTCTTTTTCTTCTTCCCTCCATCTAGGGATTGCAGTGTTCCTAACCTCTCTACCACACGACCCATCCAAAAGAGCCTCTCTAGGCAAGACAGCCAGTACAGTGAGGATATGGACAACCTTATGAATACCAAGCTGGTCTCTGGCTCTACCCCTCCTAATCCATCTGCCAATCGCACTGTGGCCCCTGGCTTTGGATCCGCCCTCCATCTTGCTAACAGTGGCACTCATGGGAGTTTGGTTACATTAGATAGTTATGGGAAAATCGGGCATCACCGTGCCAACAGTGTCATCAGGCTTCCCCACCCTGACTACACAGCTATAGACATGCCAATTTTTCCATCTACCAATGCCATACTGCAGGGTAAGGGTTAATTGTTATTTTTATTCTTCTTAAACTGCTTGAAAATAACGAACTTTCAGTTTCACTCCGTCCACTCCCTGTTTTCACTCCCCCTTTTTATGTTATATCGTTTAGTCAACAAGAACGCCAACACTGAGCCTTTGCCAGCGAAGGAGGACAAAGATGATGATGATGATGAAAAGGGAGGTGAAGGGGGACCTAGGCCCATGCCTCCCTTTACCTCCATGTTCATCCTGACGACTAGCAACCCGTAAGTGGGGTGGTTACAGATTTGTGCATGCACATTTTGATCCATATAGGCTGACACAGGAGTACAGAGTAATATGTAGTTGAGGCATTTAAATTAGTTTGATTTTTGCTTTGTATTTGGAACTAAACTCTTGATGCGGGGTAAAACAGCCTCCTGTAACATGTATGCAGCTACACGAGTAGCATACAGAGCCACAGTAAAACAAATACATTGTACTTACAAAGCAGATCCAGTGTTATGCATAGCAGAAATTCAAGAGAACAAGTTTTTTGTCTGTCCTAGGTTTCGACGGGCATGTCACTACATCTGCACCTTGCGTTATTTTGAGATGTGTATCCTGCTGGTCATTGCCATGAGCAGTATTGCCTTGGCTGCTGAAGATCCTGTATGGCCTGAATCTCCTCGCAACAATGTAAGAAATTTTACATACATTCATGTACCAGTGCTTTTGTTGAATGAATGTTATCACAATACCTATTTTTGTGTGTTTTCTCGTTAGTGTAGTTATTGGATTGTCAGCAGATGAAAAAGAGTTTATTTTTTCAAACTTAGCCAAGTTTGCAATCCAAGCTCTGGTACATTTCTTTTGGACAGAATGTTCTTTTGTTCATAAGGTATATTAGACTTTAGGTTGGAAGTACTCCTTTTACCACTAGTGCCTAATATGATATGGATTGGATGTTTGAGGATCTCTTATCATAAACTAACTAAACAATAATATCTGATCATGTAGTACTTTATTAGCATTTAATTATAGTATTTAAAAAGTCAATTGCTCCCCACTGTAAAATTATTGGTCACCATCGATTCAATGACCAATCATACTCTCTTTCTTGTTGTGCAGGTTCTACGCTACTTCGACTATGTCTTCACGGGAGTGTTCACTTTTGAGATGCTGATAAAGGTAAGGTAGTATCCCTGTTTATTCAAGTGTTGATCTTAAATGAGCATAAGATAATCTTTTATTTCACATTAAGGTCAGATTGCACCTCCATGGCCAGAATCTCACATTTCATTATCAGTGCTCTCTTTTCCTGTTGTAGATGGTGGATCTGGGCTTGGTCTTGCACCAGGGCTCTTATTTCCGGGATTTGTGGAACATCCTTGACTTTATTGTGGTTAGTGGTGCTCTGGTGGCCTTCGCCTTCACGTAAGTCTCCCTCCTACCCCCCCGTCCTTTCTTCCTTCTTTGCTCCTCCTCCTCTTCTGTCTCACTGGCACCTGGGAGTACAACCTCTCCTGTTCTTCTGTATTACCCACAGCTCATTTTTAGGCTTGTTCTGTCTTTCCTTTATCTTCGTCTCTCTAACCTCCAGTTCTTTCATTATTTCTCACATATTATCTATCTCCGTTAGCATTTCTCTGTCGTCTTGTGTCATGTTACCACCTTTATCTTTTTTCTACCTATGCTTACAAATGGCCAATCCTCTAAAGTTAGCCATTTCCTCTGCCTTTTCTCTCTCATTTGGCTTTGTCTCACAGCCCTCTCATTTTCAAGCCCCACCACCAATCCCCTGTGCTTATATATATAAAAAAATATCCCAACATTTTTTACAATCCACCTCCTTTCCCCCCTGTGAGAGGTGAGGACCACCCTTTGCACCTGTAACCCTTTAGTGCCCAGGACGTTCTAATGTTAAAGGCCCCATGCAAAGCCAGGCCAGGTCATGCGGAGCTTGCTCCCAAAAATCTCCACGACAACACAGGTACTTTAAACCCTACATAATCTGCATGATTGTGAGGATAAAATAAAGTTTTATATGTATAAAGTGGTTAAATTAGAGCTTTAGGTTATGGATATGATGCTGGGAACAAAGCATGCTGTCAGTGTTAGATGTGATATAGTTCAAAGACATATAGTACAGTGATTATAATGGTAATGCCGTAAACTTGTAACATCTGACACAAATTTTCAGACAAGTTATCTGCAGAAAAATTGTATAAGATTGTACTTGATTCTATTGCATGACTTTAAAAATCCAAACTGTATTTTCAGGAAATCGTCTATGGGCATTAACGGGCTATATTTCATTTTTGTGGTCTTGTGTGTGAGGTACCTATGAGTGGGAAAAGGTAAGGGGGAACTGTAATAGATCTGGCAGATGGATGAAGAGGCATCACAAGATACTCTGGCAACTGGACAGTTTTTTTTAATCAGAAAAAGAGAAAAGAATTTACTAGTTACATTGATTGTGTCACATTTTCATTGTGTAAGAAAGTGACCATTTGTAATTTCCAGAGACATTTTCATCAGCGACATCTGGAGTTTTATTGTTTCAGCGGGGTGGTAACGCATTCATATTTTTGGGTTGAGGAAAGTTAACGTTGAGTGTTTCAGTTCAGTCAGTTATCTCTGCTGTATGTGCAGTCTTTTTGGAACTTTTTCCTTCAACAGTCTATTCATACCAAGCCTTCTCTTGTGTTGGGTAAGTGAAATTATTTGGCTGGGATTGTGGCTGTTCCAGCCAATACATTTAACAACCACAATAATATAGCAACATTCTGTTTATACCATAAGGTACCAGTACATCTGTGCAGTCAAATGCAGTTCAGTACATTAGACTTGCACTAAAAGTCTCCATGGCTAGCCATGGAAATGACTATGTGACTAAATAATTGAATGCATTCTTTATAATGCATTTGACCAAGCTATGTTGCCACCTTAATTCTTAATGCCTTTGAGTCATAAGGTGAGAATACATTATCTATATCTAGATCAAAGAAAACAGTTTTTCCATTGGCCCTGATCATTCAGCCTTCAAACTACTGAACTGTAGTAAAGCCCTAGCATTGAGAACTTTTATTATAGCCAGAAAAGTCCCTAGTTAAAAGTGTCCATCCTCTCTTTTTGTCCATTCTTTCATCTTTTTCATCATTCATAGCAAAACTCAAAATCTGTTGTACTTGTTACTTCTCTTCTATTCGGGCTTAAGCATTGTCCACGTAATAGAGTTGTTTCTCTGAATGAGGAAGATAAGATTCAAACTTAAGAATTTGGGAAAATTCATCTCATTCACTCACACTCTAATCGTGCTCATCTCCATACCGGATATTTGAAGAAAAATAAACAAGGTTTATCATCTTGTACATTTTGGTTTGTGATCATTGACCATTGTGACCATTATCTTGAATCAGTCCATTTAAGCTAATTTTATGAATTCTCTTCACATACTATTGTGGTTGGAGCCACAGCCTTTATTTTGTGAAAGAGCAGCATGAATAAAGAAATATGGCAGATGCTCCAGGGTTCTGGTGGTGGTGCCCCATCTCTTATTAGACAGTTCTTTCTTTATTTGTGTGTTTTCCACTAAAGCTCTTCCCCCTAATTTCTGGTTGTGTATGTGGTAAACGTAAACCTGTTTGTGTTTTTGTGTTTGATGTGTGTTTTTGCCCTTAACTCTGTGTCCACTAAGACCATTGTTACAAATTGTATGTGTTTCAAGTCTATAACTATCTGTATTTCTTCTGTCTATACTTCTTTTGGAAATGTTAAGATTAATATAGTAAAGACTGACAAGTAGATGTATGGAGTGAGATTTTAGGGTTAAAATAATGACAAATTCACAAAACAATCAATTAAGCCAGTTTAACCAATAAAGTAAGATATAACTACAATAGGGGTTAACAACACTAATGGTCGATGGGGAGATTTGAACCAGTCGGAAGAGACTCATACATATCCAGATAGTGCCTTAATTCAATTGGTGAAAATCAAACATCACTCCAGAAAGGCTCAGCAGTCTCATTGGAGATGTTTATCTCTCCTTTAATCCAATTAGTCTGGTCTGAGGGCTTGTATCTTGGACCACTTGTGCCGCTGTCACATTTCTGCAAAAAGCCAGAGCTTTATTTCCAGACTGGCTACTGAAACAAAGTCTGTTAGTCTAAATCTTGACATACTGCATTTTTTCACCATGTTTCTTCTTTTAGTCATTTTATTAAAAGAATGAATGCATATGTTGGCATGTTGGCCTCCCACTTCCAGCTGTCCTCATCAATAGGCTTTCAGTGGTTGTGGACCAAGTTGAAATTATTATCTTGATTTTATAGAAAAAATTAGGAATTATACCTAAGTATATATGTAAGTATACCTAAATTATTTATAAGCAATTACATACAATGACAATGAAACCAAAGGCATTTTCCAGATTAAATAATAGTAGTAAAAATCACTCCTAAATGCAACATCTGGCTTGTAAACTCGTGACTAATGAAGTCTCAGTACAGACACTTTTTGTTTAAGAGTGTTTATATGCATGTGTATGTTTGGACTGGTAACAATAGTCTATGGGTGGGAGGGTTGATCTAACAAAAAGCAGGCCTTGTGTTCTCTTTTTTCTCTCTCTGTCTCTCATATGGATGTTTTTCCTCCAAATCCCTCCTTTCTCTGTGTCCGATTCTGTTTCTTTTTCGCACCCTGTGTCTTTGTCTTTTTCCCTTTGTCTTGCTGTCTCTCACCCCTTTCTCATCTCTTCGTCTGGACCTCCAGCGGCGGCGGCGGGTAAAGTTCTTCCTTTTTCCTGCTCATTTTCTCCTTCTGCACTCTCTGTGCTTGTTCTTCTGACCACACATCTCTCTTTCCTTTTCATCTGTCCCTCATCACAGTTGTACTTGTCTGTTCTTCCCTGTTTTCCATTGTTCACCATGGAACAGCTCTTACTCAAACACAACTAAACCTCAAGTTGAACTACACTGGGCCATTTATTGAATTACAGATACCATGTGATATTTTCTGCTATTCACAGGTTTATAACAGAAAAATATGATTAATAAAGTTAATGTGGACAGAACCTAAACCAAAAAGTCTTCATAATGAAACTTCTTAATCAGACAGACAAAATGTGACCAAAACACATGTACACGAGCACAAAAGAGTGCACCAAGACAAGAAATGGTCTGCATGTCTTCATGCAGTCTACCATATGGTCTAACAGCTGTAAAACACAGGCAGCTGTACACACAGCTGTCTTCTCCCCAAGGCCCACTATGAGTGACCTTCAACCTTAATCTCTTTATCTTCATACTGAATATGTGAGGAAGAAAAACACAATGAATGAAAAAGAGTTTCTCACAATGCTTAGAAATTAGCCACTTAAGAAGGTTATGTTTTTTTCTGTAGACTTCAGTAAAATGTCAGTTTGTTAGCTGGCCGACTGGATTATAGTTTTTAAATTTGTTAAGAGGGTTCAGTGTGACTGAAATAAAAGGTTTTTCTTCTGTCCTCGCACATGTATCTACTGTATATAGCCAAAGTGATAAAACAAGAGGTTTGGCTTAGCGTTATGCCAAAAGGCCTACAAGACAAGATTCCATGCTGTTTGAACAATGCTTTGAAACCAACTAATCCTAGTTATAGTTTAGAATTTATAGACATTAACAGGTTGAGTCATCGAAAGAGAGAGTTTGGCTGTTCATTCTAGTCTAACGTAAGTCACTATATTGTAACGTACGTTTAAAATGCTTAAACTATCTTCAGTGGGAGGCACCACTAAGTGCCTACGTTAACAGGATGGCACTTTAAGGCTTCTGTGATGCAGCTGCTCACAGAAAATATGGGGTTGTTTGCATCTCCCTTAGACCACAACTAAACTCTCTCTGCAAATGTCTCTGTGTAGAGTACAGTTCACCATCACTCAAGATGCTGCTTAAAAGAAGAAATATTGCAGCATGGAAAGCAAGGTTTCGATGCAGCATGAATATAGTTCACCATTAGCTGGGCATGTGCAAGCCGAGGCTATAGTTGTCTTTGTAAAAAACTGAAATACTCAAATGAACATATATGGGTGTATCTACCAGATAGCATTCAGACAGGAATGATATCAGTTGTTCCCATAGCATGTACTATAGTTGCAAAACACCAACTAATTCTAGCATGTAGCTACAATGCTAACCTCACATTTAGAAATAAGGTTAAAGCGTAATATAGCAATGCTGCATGTGTTGCTATGTATTAAACCCAGACGCAGTTACTCATTTTGAGTTAACTCGGACACAAACCTCATCAAGGAATGGCTGCTCACTGCCATGTTGGAATTGAGAGGACTAAACCTGTCATTTCCGTGAACTGACACTTTCAATTTGTCATGTTTGTGTGTGTATGGTTTGTGCATATCTGTTTCTGTGTGTGTGTGTGTGTGTGTGTGTGTGTGCGCACATATAGGGGGAGCAGTAAGGGAAAAGACATCAGCACTATTAA
>JAUBNQ010000027.1:16129026-16145013 GCA_032353495.1 Ctenopoma kingsleyae
ACTCTGACATGTCTTTTTTCACTTTCTTGTTCTCTCTCTTTCTCTCATTCTCTCCTTCTCTCTCTCTCTCTCTCTCTGTCATTCTCTCTCTTACTTCAATTACTTCAATCATGCCATATTCCTGTCATTTTGACACTTTGATTTATTTTTTAAATTTTTGCGTTGCCCATTTCTCTATCAATATTTTATCTGTTCTCTTCCTTTCCTGATTTGTCTGTTTTCCTGCTGTATCCATGTTTGTTTACATTTCTCACCTCCCTTAATTCCACTTCATCCTCTTCTGTCTTCTCTATCCCTGCTTCTCTCTTGTTCTTCTCTTTTTGGTATCTCTCTTGTCCTGCTCACAGAATTATTTCAAAGATGCCTGGAATATTTTCGACTGTGTGACAGTTCTGGGCAGCATCACTGACATCCTTGTTACAGAGCTTGGGGTAAGTAGCAGGATCTGAGGCATTTGTGATAATATTTGAGAGAACTATACTCAATAAACAGACAGACACAATATGGTATTAGCAAAGTTTATGTTGTTTGAGCAAGTACAACCGTTAGATGAGCTTCAGCAACTGTCTTTTGGTTTACACATCTGTCACAATGTCCAAAAAACACAGAGTAGACAAGACAGGGAGTTAGCGGTGAGCATGAGTTAGAGGCCACTCTTGAGTCTTGCATTGCTCAGTCATGCATGAACGTCTCTTGAAAGTCTTATATAATTGTCCCAGTTGGTGGGACAAGAGAGACCAGATTCCAGGTAACTTCAGCCACTGACAGTAACCACCTTCTGCAAACAACCTATATCCATTCCAATCTCAGGTGGCCAATAGAGGCTTTGCAGTTGCATCAGAGATCTATTAGTAACTGCAGCTGAAATTAAAACAAGTAAAACATCTGTGTCTCAAAGATAAATGATGTGGGCCCATTTTGCAATATACAGTAGGTAAAGGGGAGTAATCAAATGAATTTGAAAGTTTGTCCAGAGTAGCTTTTTTTGCAAATTGCTCTGAGCTGATGATCATAAGCTTGGCAGGTAGTTTGGGTAGCAAGCACAGCAACAAGATGATTCTTAAGCATAATCTGACTCGGTAAGATAACTTTCTATATGTAATATACTGTCATCGTAGACACAACTCCAGTCTATTCAGAGTTTTAAGTTAATGGTTAGAGTAGTTTGAGTTATTCTTTCAGTTTGTACCTCCAGTGTGACTACTAGAGGTTGTTTTACATCATCTTAAAACCCTAAATATGACAATGAAACTGAAATGAAAACTGAAACCAGTCAAAACGCAAAGGTTATTTCATTTGTCAGAAAGCGATAGCATAAAGTGTTGACACTGTAGGTATCTGATAGACTGTATTATTCAAGAGCTGCGCAGTCTTTATCAAGTGCTGTGACATACACACCTTACCTACCAATTTTGTCCAAGGAAGCAAGAGATACCACTGACTCAAGGCCTTTCAGGTCTTATGCTATTGGCCAGCCAGATACTAGTACATGTTATGTACCGTAATTGGCTGTTTTTTTGTATACAGTCATGCTTATTTAGAATGCATACATTTTCCAACACTTGCTTGCTGTCTTGATCATTGGTATCCCTGCTGTATAAAATGTAGAGACAGAAAACTGTTGCTGTTCTATCTTGTCTCTGAAATGATTGTTAATTTCTTGTTTTTTTATCTTTTTACATGCTTTCTTTAAATCGTCCACAAACTTAACGACGATCTACTGTAATCTACTTCGCCCCACCCCCTTCTACCCCCAACACCTACTACTTCCTGTGATTCCGTCCAATCAAAATGCACTATAAATCCTCTGTGTCCACCCATGACAACCGGATTGGTCAATCTCTCTGGTTGTTCTTCTAACCAACCAATAATCCAAAAATTGGCTGCTATAAACCATATATCTGCAACATCCACATGTAGATGGTTTGTAATTTTTTGGAGCTATTATTTTATTGCATCTGTTTTGACTGCATGTCAGCCAATGTTATGGCTGTGAAATGTGCATGTTTTGCTTGATTCCCACCACCCAGAACCTTCAACTCTGAGTGTGCTCTGAATTTGTAAAATCTTCAGAATTTATCACCAAGTGTATTAACTTCTCTGTTGTCACTGTATCAATATATGCTGTGTTTAAATACATACATATATATTTATTATTAAGCCATAATCCCTATTCATACTGTACATCCTTTACAGAAAATTTGTAAAGGATTGGACACTGTAAACTGGAATAGGTTGCTATCTACCCATTAAGATTAGAATTCATTCATTGCAACCACACACATACAGGCTCACACATACTGTATGACAGTGACGTAGGGACGTAACGGCAGAGTGAGTCCAAATTTTTGTGGCACAGAGAACAAGTGACGCATGTTTCCACTTGCATGTCTTTACTAGGAGTCCCTAATTTTCACAAGACACATGCTAATACGCACATAGCGATGTAATAATCTTGTATTGTAGATGAAACCTGCATGTGCCTGCAGCCAGTTCCTTTTGAGTGAAGTCTCAAATTGTAGTATTTTGTTCTTTTTTGTGGTAAGTGGTTGAAGAACTATGTATGAAAATACAGTTATTGTATACGTGTATAACAGTCAGTCTTTTGTATTTATAAAATAAAAACAATTGAAAAGCTATTTGAATTGCTACGTCAATGTACTGCACTGTACTGTACTCAGCTTACTATACAGTAGTGCAGACTGATGAAACTACATTACCTGTAAGAAATTCACTTGAGATTAGGACTGCAGTTTGTCCTTCAACCACTCTCTTGCTCTTATTTGACTTCACAACTGTATATCATAAGATTTCTAGTCTTGTTGGACGGTACATATGCTGCTGTTTGATTTGCTGCTTTGCCTTGTACTAACGCACATCTGCATGCTGTGGGTTTGCTTTATTTAAAAAAAAATGGATATATTGCCTTGAGAGAATTAGTGCATTTGGTTGTCCTTCCAAGAAAATGTCCCGACCTCCCTGCACTTTAGTTATACACCATTCCTACCACAGTGGCTACTACATAAACCAATTGGATGAAACTAGTTACATTTTGGATGACTTCCTTTCCCCTGTGTTGTTTGGTTTGCGTCTAATTTAATGGATATGAAAAGCTTGTTGGAGCCTTGCTGATTTGAGTTTGCTTTGACTTGTTTGGCTCCTGATCTTTCATTTGTATTTAGTTTTCACCCTCAGTTTGGGTTTGACTATTTTTATGTTAATATTTTGTTTTGTTTTGGTTGTCTAAGGTAATTTTTCTTGCACACGTTACACTACAGCTAACTTCTCTTTCCCTTTATTCCATCCTGACTCTCCTTCCTCTGTCATCTTCTTCTATTTATCTGTCCCCCTTTGCTTCACTTTACTATCCACAACTGTGAATCCCAATTCTCTCTCCACCTCCCTCTCTCTCTGTCTCTCTTTCTCTTTGATTGTTTTGTCACTGAACTGTAGAATAATTTCATCAACCTAAGTTTCCTGAGGCTGTTCAGGGCAGCTCGTCTCATCAAGCTGCTGAGGCAGGGAGAAACCATTCGCATCTTGCTTTGGACCTTCGTTCAGTCCTTCAAGGTTTACACACAAATAATACAGCATATCACACACAAATATATGCTTTAACGTCTGAACTTTACAAAAATATACACTGTTTTGTATGTATATATAGATACTGCCTACAAGCAGTTTCGCTTACTTTTCACAGTGCATGCATATGCTTCAAACTTAACACCAGTTAATGTTTCTCTCCTCAGGCACTGCCTTATGTCTGTCTCCTCATTGCCATGCTATTCTTCATCTATGCCATCATCGGGATGCAGGTGGGTGAAAGCCTCAAGCTAAAATGTACTTCAGTGCTTGTGGGATGCATTAAATATATTTTATAGGATAATGATGATGAGAAGAAGGACAACATGGAGAGGAAGAATGAGGTTGATGATAATCGTCATAAGGAGTTTGTGCATGATGGGAGAAGGATGTTTATAAAACATTGGCAGTGCTGTGTAGAGTTTTATTCCAACTTTTTAGCCCTGCTGTAGGAGCAGAGACGGCTTGAAAGGTGACTGGTGAATGACTATATGTTTGTTTTTGAGTGTTAATAGTATGGTTGTGTTCAATAGCTGTTTGGGAACATTGCCATTGAAGAAGACGGAGAGAGTGCCATAAACCAGCACAACAACTTCAGGACCTTCGTACAAGCTCTCATGCTTCTCTTCAGGTGTGTGTGTGTGTGTGTGTGTTCTTGCCTGTCAGCCAGCTTAAACATCCTACAGTGTCTTTATATTTTACACTCGTCAAATCCTTCGTAATGCAAGGCATCTTGTCTTGTAGGAGTGCAACGGGAGAGGCGTGGCACGAGATCATGCTAGCGTGTCTGGGGAATAATGAGTGTGACCCCCTGTCAGGGAATACAGAGCCAGAGTGTGGCAGCCAGGTTGCCTACCTCTACTTTGTCTCTTTCATCTTCTTCTGTTCATTCTTGGTGAGCACATACTACACAATCCAACATTCTCATCCACACCCTGTACCTATCTTGTTGATCTAGTGTTATTCACACAGCATAAAACACATCCATTATGGATGTATTTCAAATATGTATGGTAACATGCCCCTTGGAGCTTGGAATATACAGAATAGTATATACTTTGAAATTCTTCTTGAAAAGAATGTGCTATAAGAAGAAAGCCGTGTTTGTGTCAGCATAACCTTTCTCGCAAGGTTTTCCAAATCACAGGAGTCCAAGTTTGAATATTCCACTTTTGTTTTTATTCTAAAGAAAGAACTGGTCACATATACCGTTTGCTGGTATCTCAGGTTCTTCCACATCTTAGTTACAGCTTTGTAAAGAAACCAGCGAGTTATTGTGTTTCTGGTGGTCTAGAAATTGAATTATTAAACTGATTATTTCATGAAATCAGTTTGGATCAGTGTGTGTTTGTGTTTATGTGTGCACATGTAGATGCTGAATTTGTTTGTAGCCGTCATCATGGACAACTTTGAGTACCTGACTAGAGATTCATCCATACTGGGACCTCATCACCTGGATGAGTATGTGAGGATATGGGCCGAGTATGATCCTGCTGCCTGGTGAGTGGTAAAGCGCATGCTCTCAGGTGCACGTCCTAACACATACAAAGGAACACAAGTGTCTTATTTACTTGATTATTGACTGATTGATATCAGCATATATCACACTACTGTATATGCTTAATAGTGCTGCCTGTTTTTTGTGCTGGTTTAAATAAGATTATTTACACATAGAAAAGGCCACATAGTGAAAGCAGTAACGTCTTAGCAATTTTGTGATTATATTTTCTAAAATATCAATGCAACATATTTTAAATGCCATAAGGAAAGACAGACAACGAACAACATGCAAGCATCCACATGATGTTCTAGCTGCAACAGTGCAGTAACATGCCTGAGTATAACCTCATCAGGCATCTGGTTATCTCTGTCACACAGTACAACCCCTTGTGCCCTTCCTCCTCGTCACTGTAAACTGTCTTGAGTTACCCTTCCCTTTCTTATGGAATCTGCATACTATTAAAAACTTAATGTGGCAACGTCTACACTCCAAAAAAACTCCCCTATCCATCTCTAGCATGTCTACTGCAGACATGCTAAGTTTCATGGTATCTGTATTCCAGTGCCTCTGTGTTGCCCTCATGCTGTCTTGTAGACTGCACATAATCTGCTTTAAACAATCATAAAATAGAGAAGAAAATGAATAGAGACTGAAAACGAGAGTGTAATTATCCAATGCACAAGAACGAGATAAAAGCTAATAAAGTTAGGATTGTCAAAGAAAATGTATGAATGTAGATTTTTTAAATTCATATGCAACATGCCAAAACATGTTTTAGCTTAGAGTTTTTACTAATGTATTAAATCATATCTGTCTTTGCATAATGAGAAACGCTGTATTTCTTGAAACTAACTTGCTATTTTTTTAACCACTACTGTACTGTCTGTGAAATGGACAAAGCTGCACAGGAAACAGAAGACAGAGAACATAGACACACGGCTGACACAGAACCTATGTTTAAGAGGGAGGGGATCTCCATGCTACAAGTGGTTATTAAGTATTTAGCTGTTTACCCAAGCACATGCTTTTCTATGCCTTTAGCCATTCCTTAATTACATTGTGCACACATCCAGTTGGGGTTTGGACTGGAGAGAAGATGCTGAACTAAGGAAGAGGAGTAAGAGAAAGGGGCAGGGGGGTTGTATTTTCAGATTTTCAGAGCTAAGGATCACAAACAATGTACTGCAATGTATGCGGCGAGCAGCAAAGTACTGTTAAATTTTTTTGCGTGTGTAGTTTGCATAGGTGCATTCAGGTGTAGATTAATTTAAAGCATTTGTTATTTACAGTAAACATGTATTATGTATTTTCAGATACTGTGTACTTGTCAAAGTGTGCTCTTCCTCCCAATGTTCAGTCTTCTTTCTGTTTGTTTGTGTGTGTGTGTATGTTTGTGCGTATCTTAACTCACCTATATTCTTCTTGCAGCGGGCGCATTCATTATAAGGACATGTACAGTTTATTACGAGTTATCGACCCGCCTCTCGGCTTAGGCAAGAAATGCCCCCATAGGGTGGCCTGCAAGGTTTGACTTCCATTCAAACAAAATCTCTCAACCACACTTGCTAGCCACAGCATCCAGGAATGGAGTGAATGCCGCTTTGTATTTTTTTCTTTTGTCATTTCAATTTTACAACTTGTTTTCCACCATTATCGACTTGCATTCTGAACTGCTGAGAGAATGTGCGGGACAATGCAGACACCCAGAGAAGCATGTGAAATGCACTAAGTGAAATGAAAAATACACCCTACAAAGTTTTACATTGTGAAATAAAGCATTCTTCTTGTTTTTTCATTTTTTATGAATATTTTTTGGGATTCTTTTTTTTTTTGCTTGCTGTGGAGCCATAGCTAAAATGTAGCAAGCTACGGTTGCCTACTGTAGTGTTGCATTGTTCTTGGTTTTTGGGGGTTGGGGGAAAGACAGAAACTGCATTGACATCCCTTCCTCTTCCTCCCCTCTCTCCTCGTTCGAGCAGGAGCAGCTTGATGTCTGCTGTCAAGCTCTGCCCTGCTCTTCTGTGCACACATATATTCACACATATATACCATAATTACTATTGTCCCATTTGCACGGATTTGTCTACAGATATAAGAGAATATTTACTTCTCAAATTCCATTTCTTGTCTTCCTCCTGTTGTCTCTCTTCCCTCTGTCACTTACTCACTCTCTTTCTTTAACTCTACTGTAGCTCACATAAAAACCAAATGGCCACAGTCTCTGCTACTAAGAACAACTTTGTCATTCTGTTGTTTCTACTTTGTTTTTGGTCTTTTTCTGTCTTTCTCTACGTTGCTGTCTCTATCTGACACTGCGATCATCTTCTCACGTTTTTTTTTTTATCCCACTACCTCCCTTGATTTTTCCCTCTCTCTATCTCTCCCTTTATGTTACTTTTGTTAATGGGGTGGTGGCACTGACTGATGATGCAGTGGCAGGATCAGTTGCAGGGAAATGTATGACATGCTGAGGCACATGTGTCCTCCACTAGGCCTCGGGAAGAGGTGTCCAGCACGGGTGGCCTACAAGGTCAGAAAGGACCTCAACTTCACTTGAGTCTCTTATTGGTGTCCGTGGGGTTTTAAGAGGGTGGGTGGGTTCAGGTGGGAGGGACCAGGGATTTAATTGCTCAGTATGGTGTAAACTTTAGTGTTGTCGTTTCTTTGGTTCTGTTTCTTTTCGTGGAAAGTGGGGGTGGGCTGGTTGGTGTTGTGGCATTGTGTGGTGGTGTGGAATTGGTGGGTTGAGGTAGGAAGACAGGTTGAAGTTCTAGACAGGGGTGTGTATCCACAGGAAGGGACGAAAAGAGAGACCTTCTCAGCTCGTTTGCACCATGTACAATGGACACACAGACTCAGTAACACAAACATGAAAAAACTTTGTACATTATTATAGTCATGTCAAATTATTTTATAGAATATCTATAGTAAATGTGTACATCAGTGTAAATACTTAGAAGTCAAAGTACAAAAACATGTTGCACAAACATTTCACACTTGTAGACTCTGCCGAAGATACAAACCTTTACACAGAACCATGCATGTGCAGCAGGGCTTGGAAGGTCCACGAGGCTTCTAATGTCTTCTAATTTGTTCCGTTCTGTGGATGGGGCAGACACACACACAAACACAGACACACACAGAATTAGGTCATATCAACCTATACATAGATATTTTCTGTTGTTTGTCATGGTAGAGAGAGCAGAAGGGCTTGTCAGCAATGTGTTTTTCTTAGAGAGCCTTTGGTTGCCATACAGAAACAGTTATTTTTCTGTCATCCTTCATGTAGCAGCTCCAAGCCCCCAAGCACCCTCTCCTATCCGCAGGTTCAATCTTCTCTTTGTCCTTTGGTTCTGTCGTCAATGCAGTTCTATTCTGTTTCCAGCCCCCCCTCATCTCTGCATATTGCTCTCCTCTCCACACACACAGTATATACTCTTTCACCTGCCTTCTGCATGGCTGTTAACTTACCACCACCTCCTCCCCTTGCACATGCCCCTGTCTGTCATATAACAAGCACAGACACAGCTCATCATACACAAATTGTTATCATAATAAACATATATTTAAATTTATAGAATGATAACACCACATTTACCTTCATACAGTATTACCATATATTCCTATAACTGCTCATGTGATCAACTTGACAGTTTCATGAAACATCATTGGCAGATCACTGTGAGCCTCAGGGGGCAGCCGGCCACACAGCCTGTAGGCACAGGAGATCATTCCATCGCTAACCATTGCTTTATTCAAATCTCTTTCTCCAGCAGACCTGGGGCAGATAGTAGTGACACTGTGTACTATTTATATATTGGGTTTAAATATTACTGCAGTCAAGGAAAGAATGAGAAATTCATATATTTAGGCTACTTTCATTGGCTACGTTATACAAATCTTTGCACTTGGTTGTATTAATATTGATTGCCACCTGAGTGGTTAAACATGTACTATTTGACCCAGGTTTTGCCACCTCTAGCGCTGTCTCTTTCTCTATTATTGACTATTTATTTTAATCTCCATCACTGGCACCATCCATCCATTTATTAAGTTTTCTTTTCCTCTCATTTTAGTTTTACCTTCATGCTATTTTCATAAAAGCCTCCTCCCTGAACTAAAAGTTAAACTCTCCTAACAGCCTTCACATGCTTCTCAAGCATGTTTTTGGCAAAGCTTCTCTAACCTCCTAATCTGCTCCTTGATAATTATTACTGGAACAGTTTTCCAGAAAGTCACCGTCTCTGCCTTACCTCTCCACTTTCCCTAAGCTCCTAGCCAATGAGAGAAATCTCATCCTCACCTTTGACCTTCCAATGAGTCCACAGAACAATGATCCATCTAGCTCCACTTTAATTTCTGATCATCTGTGCAGCAGAGCAGAGCCTTCAGGCAGGATGCTTTTTTTATAGGCACAAACAAATGTGATGGTGGTCTTTTTTTTTCTTTTTTTTGGGGGGGGAGGGGTGTACAGGCAGATTAAGTATTTCTTTTCACCTCATATTTTCTACATACATATAGTTTATATTTACTTGAACAATCATAATGCATCTTGGTACCAAAACAGCACTTTCATGGTGACCTTTTTTGGTTTCTTTTTATTTCTTATTCCACAGAATGCTGCTCTCTCTCACCTGTTAACAACCTGTGCCCATTTTTTCACACATTAGACATCACATAATTAGCGATAGAGCTACAGTGCTGTGAAAAGTATTTCCCCCGTGCTGATTTTTAATTTTTTTTGCATGTTTGTCACACTTAAATGATTCAGATCATCAAACAAATTTTAATATCATACAAAGATATCCCGAGTAAATACAAAATGCAGGTTTAAAATGATGATTTCTTTTATCAATGGAAAAAATAAAGCCTGCCCCCTAATTCCCTCTAAACCTAATAACTGGCGTTGGCGTTTGCAATAACTGGCAAATGAGTCTTTCATATCACTATGGAGAAGGGAACGGGCGTTACTTTTTATTGTATTTACTCATAGTTATCTTTGTGTAATATTAAATGTCACAAATATGCAAAAAATAAATAAAAAAATAATCAGGAAGGGGCCGAATACTTTTAAACAGCTCTGTATTTGCTCTGTCATTTCGGCCTAGCCCCATCGTCTACAAATCGTTTCTTATTTTCTCCAAGAACAGCCACGTTAAAACAGTTCACAAACTCATCTTAATGTTGCCAATAGAGGATGCTTTCTGTGTACGGCTGCGCAGCTGCTTGTCCTGTGAGGCATATTGCGTGTGCATTGCATGACGCATGAGGGTGGGATGTGCAAGACGGGTTCAGGGTAATAGGGAATTAAAAAAGTTTTAATGGATGAATTAAATGGGAGGTTTTTTTAATCTGGATGTAGGGGGAAGCATGATATGCTGCATGTCTGAGTTGTCGCCGTCTTTTGTCACCGGACACACACGAACATCACTCAGTGAGTTGGTGTGTGTCTTCTTATTGTCTGTTTCTAATATAAACCAACAAGACCTGTAAAGGATTAAACCAATAAGCAAAAAACTAAGTGTTCCTGTTCCTTTAATTGGTCCCTCAGTTGTTTTTGTTTTATTGGTTTATCATTTGGTCTCTGTTGTGTTTGCTCTGAACCTCCAAACCACTAGGGGGAGCTCTGGATAACAGTAGCTGCTGCTTAACCTGTCCTCCTCAAGATTGCAAATGACCCAAGCTGTAACATATTTTGCATATAGGTTAGATAACCCAACAGTTTTGAACAATTATATAAGGTGGGGACAGATGTAAAAAAAGTGTCTTAAATTACTTTGGTTCTTTCATATCACAAAACAGATTAAATCAGTCAGTCCCTACATGTGGATTTATTGTTACTGCAGCACTGAATTTCAGATTTGTGCAAATCCACTGTAACTGGATACAAGCCAGTTTTTACAGCCATGCAGCAGCTGCTACATGCATTGCTCCTTCAGCCTCCTTTTTCCTCACTCCCCTTCCTGCCATAAACCTAGTACCCGTCCCCCTTATTACCTGGAGGTTCCGCATACATGCCACCACACTTGCTTCCTGATTTTTTCTCACTGCTTATCCTGATTGGCACTCCCACAGAGACTGCTCCGCATGGATCTACCTGTGGCCGATGACAACACTGTCCACTTCAACTCCACTCTCATGGCTTTGATCCGCACAGCGCTGGACATCAAGATCGCCAAGGGTACGGAAGGCCTTTTAGCCCCTTTAATTGATTTTCGTGTTTTCTTGGAAAATGGCTTTTTCTTTATTTCCCTCTCCGTAGTTTGCTGTCAGCTGTTTCTGTGTTGTCAAACCAGAGCCCAAGTCTTTCTGATGCTTCAATCTAGTGCAGTTTCCATTGCAGTTCTGATTAGCAATTAGTATTACCTTGCTAATAAACACTTTTTTCTCTTTTTTCCATTTTTGTATGTCCTCTCTTATACTTTTTGGTATCAATCTGAATGCGTGAATGATTTGTGTGTGTATGCGTAAACTTTTTTTATATACACTCCTGTGTGCATTTGTGTGAATTTGTGTGTCTGTACTGTATGTGTTTGTGTATTTGCATGTGTGCATGTATGTGTTTTTTAAATATGCCTAGGTGGTATTGACAAGCACCAGATGGACGCAGAGCTGAGGAAAGAGATGATGGCAATCTGGCCCAATCTCTCCCAGAAGACGCTGGATTTGCTGGTTCCACCACACAAGGGTAAGTTGCAGAGTGTTGGTACAGGTGCAGCAGCGTGGCATGGATGTAGCCACCCTGTGCAGCCCAGTGCTCCAGCTATGTTTCTCTTCACCCACCACCTGAAGGACTGCTTTTCTCAACCAGTCTTTTTCACCGCTGCACCCTTTGAATCCACTGGCACCCCCCACGTCCACACTCGCATACCTCAAATAATGTCAGTTGCATCAAGAAACACAAAGAGAAGCACTGACAAAGCAGGTTGGACACAGCACAACTATACTCACACATAAAGCCTTGTCCTTTCTTTCAACTACAGAAACCACACTCTGTGCCTGAGATCAGAGGGTGCCTTACTATAGATAAACTCTCTATAGAAGTCTTTTCACTCCAGGAGCAGTCACCTTTGTACCTTAGATGGCTGGCTGTGTATTATAGAAAATTATTCTATATTTTTAGACTTAATTACACTGAGAATAAGTGCATAGGTGCCAAATTAGTTGCTTTAATTTGTGCAGTACATGATATTTTTGCACAGCTAAGCTACAAGCTTAGAAGTTGATTATGTATTGTAACAAAGTCTCAACAGATTTTTATCGTATTTTTCAGATTTTTTATGACTTGGTTGGTTAAATTTCTGTTGATTCTTTTGACTCTTGTCAAAAGAGGGACAATATTTTGTTTTGTTGTTTGTTAACATACCAAGTATGATCTGTATCAAAAGTTGTCTTTTTCAAAAGTAAGGATAAGTAAAAAAAACAATCAAGCTGTCTGTGAAAAGACTACTTGCTCAACTATTGTGTGTGACGTCTGTATGAGAATGTTCAGTTTGTGTGCATGCTTCACCACTTTCTACCATTCCTTGTGCTCAGGGTCCATACCAAAGGGTCTAATCTTGCAGGGTAACTTGTCATTCTTTCAGCAGCAACAGACCTGACTGTGGGGAAAATCTACGCTGCCATGATGATCATGGAGTACTACCGACAGAGCAAGATCAAACGCTCACAAGCTCTTCGTGATGAGCAGGTACTGTTGTATGAAGGAGAGTAGCACTGTAGTCAATCTGCATCCAACTCTTTAAAGGCAGACTGAAGCACTGAATTCACGGCTGCAGGGCTGTAGCCCCATTCATACAAGCCAGGGCTATGACAACCTTTGATCAACCTTGATCATGGAGGAGTCCTTATTCAGTCACCTGAAAGCAGCTGAACAGTCTAATGGCTCAGTCTTCTGTATTTATGGCAGCGCAGTGTTTGCTACTTCTCCAATAGCAAACACTGTGCTGCCATCTGCTGGGCACATTGTGGCTTACAGTAAATTTAAATTGGAATTATGCATAAAATATACAAACATAATTAATGGAAATATTTTTAGAATTTCTCAGGAAATTAATTTTGTAGATTATTTGTATCTTTGTGACTGTAGGGTTTGTTTTTTTTTAAGCAGGCTGATTTGTTGTCACAGCCCTCAAGGTGCCGATGCCTGAACATCATGGGAATGTTTCTACTGGCTCCTTCTGCTGTGCTAGATTCTGTTTTGTATTGACCTGCTTGTTAAAATACTGAACCTCCTCTCCCCAGCTCCCATGCTTGTAAATTTGGACTGCTAGCTTTGCATTATTATAGCACAGCACCCATTCTTCAGTTACCTCAGTGCCTGTTGTTAAAGGAGAGCAATCTTTGAATGACTGAAATGATCACCTTTCGCACTCAGGAAGGTGATTGAAGTTATATCATATTTAATAGTCTTTAACATGTTTCTCACAGTTTGTATTTAAATAAAGGGAGAAGGAACAAGTGAATTACATGTTTTAAAATCACAAAGTTCAAAAATTTGGAATTTTGAAAATTTAGAGAAATATGTGTTGCCAGGAGTTTTTTTTTCATTCAGCATACATGTGCAACAGTTAATGATCACATTGTAATTATGAAATGATAATTTTAGCACTGTTGCAACTTCTTAAGTCGCTATAAAATGAATGACAGCGGATGTAGCATTTCACATTTGACTTGTTCGATCATGCATTTCACCTGCTGTATGTTACCCTCCACAGGATTGTTGCAGTGTTTATCTGCCATGATGATGTCCATTCTTCGTTTGAATGACGGCCCTCTTTGCTCTCCTCTTTATCAGTTTGATTTCCTTCCACAGCTGCGAAAACATTATGTTTTCTTCTATTAACCCATCATCAGATGGCCACTGATCATCAGATGAAACTCAGAATGATTACTGATCATTCTCTCTCTGAGTGGACAAATTTCATTTTCTTAGTGGGCCTTTTAAAGCACTCTAATGTTCAGAGTTCTGGACGTGGATGCCTCGCATGGTTGCCAGTTTAACAGAATGCACTCTGAGTCCACTTAGTTCTTTCTCTTGCTAGCTGCTGGGCATCAGTTGCTCAAGAGTTCCCCACAGCCCCATATTTTCCTTTTATATTACCTGTTATCTCACCTCGCTTCAGCAGAAAGTCCCTTTCTACATCCCCTCTGTTCCTGCTCTGCTCTGCTCCTTTTCCTCCCATTTCCCTGTCAGTCTGCCTGATAGCTGGCGACGGCCATGTTGTATATCTCACACAGAATCGAACGCCATTACTGTTTCAGCGCGTGGAGCCACCTTCCCCCGCCCAGGATGGGGTTCTGGGACTTAACAACGCCCTCCCTCCACCTGAGACAACAGAAACTGTCAACAGTCTGTGAGTTGGATGTTGTTGGTGTGTTTTAGCTTTCATTAGATGTGGTTTGTTTAAAGCAGACAAATCAAGGAAGGTGTGTGTGTGTGTGTGTGTCATAGACCGGTGGAGGGGGGGGTCCCAGAGAGCCATTCATGGGTGACAGCTCGTGCTCAGGAGATGTCCCAGAAAGTTGGCAGCTGGAGCCCTGAGGGACATCCTGAGGATGGCCTGGGAAGCATGACAAACTCTCAGGTAGAAAGATCATATACAAACACACCTAGGTTTCCCCACACACACACTATATATTAACAGTATAAACAGTTATTTATACCTTTCCCATTCAACATTTGTTTTTACTTTCACATCATTGCTACTAAATGAACTCCCAAAGAACTGCTGAAGACATTCAGGTGAAATGCTATGATCATCCTGCACTTATCGACTACAGTTCCATCTTCACATCTTTCTGTGTAACACGAATTAGATAAAGGGGATTGTGTTGCCCTTCATTCATAACTTAGTAGAACTACAGCAAAGTACAACATTGCCTTGCTTCTTGTTTCAGTCTATTCCAGCCAAATACTATCATTACTATCTTCCCAAATACTGCATGTACTTACTTCTTAGATGTTTTTAACTTTTAAATAGATATCCATACTCATGAATATGGACTGGACCCCACATTCTTCAGTTATCTGATATGGTGTTAACCTTTATTTGATTAGTTCCATCTCTCTAACCTGTCTTTTCACACAGCTTTTTATCTGAATTTTTCCTTCTTTGTACGTTTCCATGTTTCATTCAGAGTCTATCTTGCCTCTGTCCTCAGAGTGGTTTGTGTCTCTGTCTTCATGCTGTTAAACCTCTCTGCTTGTAGACCTCCCAAAGGGCCTGACAGGTCTCTGTATCAGTCAGCCCTGTGACATAACTAGCTCTCCATATTGATCAAAAGAGGTCTGGAGAAGTTTAAACTCTGGTGTTGGATAGAAGAGAGTGGCTGTCGGAATCATTCAAACTAATTTGAATGATAACCTAGGAATGATCTAGACACAAGGCAAATCATTAAACATGAAGCAATATGAGACAAGAAATAATTCTAAGAATGGAAGATTAATCAATCACCATACACACACTCACCAAATTCTCCCTTTTACTGCTTTTACCTCTCTGAGACCCTCAGTTCTCTGCTTTCCCACCTATTCCCCTACTCCCTATCAGTTTTCCAGACAGCCAGTCACACCATCTCCTGCTCTCCTGCTCTGTTTGCAGACGGTAGAGATGAGAGAGATGGGGCAGGATGGTTACTCGGATACTGAGCACTTTCCACCAATGGAAGGCCATGGCAGGGCCGCTTCCATGCCCCGCCTCCCAGGCGACAACCAAGTGAGCAGCATTCTCACCCTTCCACTCTCTTTCTATTTCCCCCATATGTTCCTCATCTTTCTTTGTTTGATACAAGTTACAGTACTGTGCAAAAGTTTTAGGCCACTAATGTTGGTCACTAGATTAGTTTTTTAGCAGTGCTATGATGTCCATATATGTTTATTTCTTAGTTTTCTTAGTACATTA
>JAUBNQ010000027.1:16145113-16158336 GCA_032353495.1 Ctenopoma kingsleyae
ATTTCTATACAGAGATCACACTATTGACTATTGGGACTATTTGTCACTTTAGCCTAAAGAAGCTGTTTTTTGTTATTTTTTTTTGTTTGTTTTTTATTGTGTACATATTGTCTATATTTCCTAGATGTATTCTAATAAAAAGAACAATAAAAAAACACAAAAATAAATATACATGATCATAATAGCACTCCCAAAACTAATGGTGGCCTAAGACTTTTGCACAGTACTGTACATTCATTAAGGTCTGACTCATTGTTTACATATTTGTTGCTGTGGTTACTGTGTAATCCATGTTGAAAAAACTCTAGCAAAATGTTAAATTCTCCAAAATTCCGACTGTAATGAGCAAATCACAGATACACTTTACACTGGGTTACATGGTTGTCAAATTTCCAGCTAAACTTCCATTTTCCAGTGAAAACATGGAAATGTTTTGCTTAAATGTTGACCTTCAAAGTTGAATTCAGAAGACCACAGCAAGGCAAAGTCAGACCCTCTTTTACTCTTTTTTTCTTTTGTTGTCGTCTTCTTTCATCCTCCCACCTGCATGAAGGTTTTTAAACTATAGTTGTCCCATTTTTCATCTAACATACTCATCTATTTTATATTGTTTCATATTCCGGTGAGTGCTCTGGTTGTCTTATGTACACACACACACCGACACACGTCCAGCACATATGCTTTACAAACTTCTCTAACCCCCATTATTTCCTCTTCTTTTGTCAAGACTCTTTATTTATCGTTTGTTGTTGTTATTTTTGTACTAAACTGTCTCTTCCTTTCTATCAAATATGCTGATCTCTTTTTGAATTTTGGGGGCTTTTTTCAGCCAGGAATGGGAGCATGACATTTTGTGTTACAGATGTTTGAGTGTGTGCAGGTGTGTGTTTTGTGTACAGTATATAATTAGTATATATTTGACCTGTGTGTGTGTGTGTGTGAGTGAATATGCATATCCATGTGTGCGTGTATTTTGCTGATTGTCTTCATTGCTGTTGAGTATTTTCATGGTGACCTCGTTTATATAACATTACTCTGGCACCAGTCACCCCCAGTGTCTGTGGTAAGTGTTTCTCTTCACCTGCACTGCTGCTTTCGGTGTCTAATCAGACTCTCTTTCTCTGTCCAACCTTCTCTTTCTGTCTCTTTATTTTCTCACACCACTGTGGCACCCCATCTCGTTTCGGGTTGAACCTTTGATCCTCCGTACACCTTTTCTCTTTCATTGTGTGTCAAACCATCCAAACGTCTCTCCCTCTCTCTCCCTTCTTCCTCCCTTCCTTGTTCTGTGTGTATGCTGTATGTGTGGCCACACCTTTTGTGCATATGTGGCTCTGTGTGTGTGTCTTCTTTGTGCTCATACAGCAGCGGAGGAAAGGAAAACAACGTGGCAGTAACCTCAGTGTATGTACCCTGTCTTCCCTGTCTCATCTCTCTCTCTCTTTTCCTTTCACTCTCACACATTGTTGAAATGTCATGTTCTCCTCATTTTTCATTCTTCATGTTGTGCCTTTATCATTTTTAGGGCAAGGGTTTCTTTAGAATTTATAAGAATGAACATTTTTGGCATGACCAAATTGAATGCCAATCCTGCTTCCAAACTGATCTCAGCATCATTAGCTACTTCTCTTGTGCATTAATGTATTTAGAATTGGGCTGAACTCTGCACGTCCCCTCTCATTATTAATGGACACGGCTGCTGTCTTTTGGTCTCAATCTCTGTCTCTCTCTATCTCTGTCTGTCTGTCTCTCTGCGGCTGCTGCTCGTGCTCTGTCTTCATGCCTGTGTGGTCATCTGTGACGTTGTCAGTCTCCATTCACACCTGCTTACCTGCATGCAAGAAATTTGTTGAAATGTATTTAGTGCGTATGTGTCTGAGTGTGTGAATCTGTGGGTATGTATGAAGACAGAAAGACATCAGAATGATTTGATTCAATGCTTATGAATGGATATGTTGTTCAGATTCTCAGTGCTGCTCCTGTGAAGCCAGTTAATCATGTGTACAACTGACAGTTTGTCTAATACACAATAACTACATATGTTGCCCAGTTCAACTGCCAAAAGGAACTAGCACTGAAGTTGCCTGGTATGGTTTACATGATCACGTAGAAGATTGTGGCACCATAGGCTCTGTCCTGCTGTCCTGCCTCAGAGGGTGGGGTGTCAGTACTGTAATGGAGAATTTCATGTGAATAGAGGACTCAGGACAACCCCTATGTACCCGCCTGCCTGGAAGAAAGCATGCAGAAATAGGAGTTTTGTGCAGCCTGGAATGTGCTTTGTTCTGGGGTTTGTGAGTGGTGAGGGTGAAGGAGCGTTGCAAGGCCTTTGCTGACCCTTGCTGACCCTTCAGTTCTTCTTTTCTTTTACAAACCAAGTTACAGATGCATGGAAGGCATGGCTGTTTGCCATCATCTCTTTGTTTTATTTCTTTTTTTTTTGAATAATTATATTATTCCTCTGTATCTGGGGTTGGCAATGACTTTAGTTTTGGCTCTAAACATTTGTAAGTGTTCACTGAGAGACTAGTTCACTAGAATGAAGATACATGCCTCAGGTGGGAACTCTAATAAAAATAATTTTTTCATCTGGAAAGATAAAAATTCTTAACCTAGTTTGTTTGGTATTTCACTCTACTTCTGCCAAGCTTAGACTTGTAATCTCTTAAATACTATATAATAAAACCCAGCACAAACATGTGTCTCTAATAACTGTTATGTCTCCTGCATCAAAACTGTCTCTTGGCACGTATATTACATTATTTCCCACTTGCCCTCTGCAGGTAGTCTTTGTTGTTCAAGCTCGGGTCCTCTATCAAAACCCAGAATGTTCCTATTACCACGAAGACCACTGTTGCGTTCACTTTCCACAACTTTTCTAGTTCTTCTCTCAGCCCATTGATATTTCTTGAGCTTTTCACATTTTTTCTTCCTGATGTTGCCATCGCTTGGGATTGCTAAATCTATTACTACAGCGTTCCTCCTCTGTTTGCCCACCACTATGTCGAGTTGGTTAGCCATTACCAGTTTGTCAGTCTGTATCCGGAAGTTCCATAGGATCTTAGCTTGGTCATTCTCAACAACCTTTGGATGTGGCTCCCATTTTGACTTTGGGACTTCCAACCCATACTCGGCACAGATGTTCCTGTACACTATGCCTGCTAGCATGTTGAACCCCTTGCCTGGTGTGGTAGACCCAGGTTCTATTGATCTTGTGCTTAGAGCTTGTTCATGTGCTGCCATGATTAACGCCTCTCTGCTGTCTTCAGTCCAGCTTTGTCCATCCATTGGTAGGATTTTTCAATATCAGCCACTTCTTCTATCTGCCAGTGGCACATGCTGTGCAGGTGTTTATCCTTCCATTATGGTTGCTGTTATGGGTCTAATTCCTTCTAGGGTTTCTGCTACCTGAGGTATTCACTAAGCATGTCATCAGTTGGAGCCATCTTCCTGATATACTCCTGGATCTTTGTTGTTTCATCATAAATGGTGGCTCTGGCACTCACTAGTCCTCCTTCCTTCTTTCCTCTTAGTGTACAGTCTTGGGGTGCTGGATTTTGGGTGAAACCTTCCATTCATAGTGAGGAACTTCCTTGTCTTGATGTCAGTGTCTTCTGTCTCTCTTTTGGCCAGCTTATTATCCCAGTGGGGTAACTGACAACTGGCAGTGTGTAGGTGTTGATTGCCTGGATCTTGTCCTTCCCATTCCCACCTATGTCGTTGCTGTAGATCCTAGTGATATGGCTCAGTAAAGCAATGTCTCGTTCACTCATGTCATACGGCTTGATGTTATCCATATAGAGGAGATGGCTGATGTTTGTTCCATTCTATAGTCGGAATTTATAGCCAGTCTTGATGGTGATCTGACTGAGGGGGTTCAAGGATTAACGTTCCAGCTGGATCCCATCCTTTAGCAGACGGTTTATTTGTGCTGCCAGGCGCTCATGGAGTGGAGTTAGCTTCTTTAGCCAGTAGGTGTGGACCATGCCAGGGCCTAGTGCTGTCCAGCACTTAATACTTAAGATTCTTTCTCAGGTATATGATAGAATATTTAATAAATAATGCTGTGGAAGTAGTGTTTGAATTACAGATGTAGTTTAATTTCAAAAATGTAAATAGTGGTTTTTAATCAGCTACCTATCATCTATCTGGTAACTATTTAGGGAGCAAATTATTTAATCTGTAACTTTTTAGGGGGCAAATAATTGTGATGGAGGGGCAAATTTGGCCCATAAGCTGATTTTTGCCAATCCTTTACCTATAAAATGATGCATGAAGTAGCATGATTGTAACATTACTTATCTGGGATATGATTTTGAATGGAATGTGGGAGCGGGCTGGAATGGAGGTTAGTTGAAAAAGGAGAGTTGAAGAAACATCTTTTTTATACACCTGCACACATATGCACACATTGTGCCTCTTACTCCATAGCTCACATTAAACATTAAAATGACAATGAAAGACATCGCTTCCTCTCCCCTCCTTTTTTTTTTTTTTTTTTATCTGGTGGTCCCTCTCACTATCTCTCAGACCATCAGCGACAGCAGTCCCATGAAACGCTCTGCCTCATCGCTGGGTCACAGCAGGTGTGGGCGTGGCCACAGAGACAAAGGTGGGGCAGATGACTACAACATGGACCGGGTAATACCTGAGGAGGGTAGGACTTCCAGACATGGACACCGGCGAAAAGACCGGAGTCATCGGGCATCTGAGAGGTCCCTCTACCGCTACACAGAGGGTGACACAGGTGGGAAAGACTATTTACACACGCAACCAACCACAGTTATAGAAAAATTTAACTTGATGCTTTAACAAATCCTATATGAAGTTAGCTGCACAGTGTGGATACTACATTTTAACAAGCAGGAACACAGTCTTGGCCTACAAATTATTTTAAATGCTGTATTAAGTGCACATTTCAATAACTAAACAAAAACACAAACATGCTGTCATATTTTTATTTAATATTATAGTGATGTTTAGTGTTTCCTCTAGTTCATCCCAAATCATAAATCTAATAAACTACCTCATCAGGCCTGGGAACAGATCTGAGCACAACCACCCAATCAGGAGACCTCACGTCTAAAGACAAGGACCGTGACAGAGATCGTGGACGGTCCAAAGACCGTAAACATCACCATCACCATCACCATCACCACAGTTCTGTGGACAAGGAGCGCTATGTAGCGGAGCGAGGGGGAGAGTATGGACACAAGCACTCCCGTGACAGAGAGCACGACCGGGAACGAGAGAGAGAAAGGGACCGGCGCTGGTCACGATCGCCCAGCGAGGGTCGGGACTGTATGACACACAGACAGGTGGGCAAATGGTTACTTGTGTGCATGCAGACTCCAGTTTGAGACCACCAAATCATGTTTATCTTTCTAATAGAAAACACAGTGGTAGAACAGGCCTCTATTTTGATGATGCTTAACTGGTGCAGCCTCAATATAATGCCCCGGTAGTCTGTAACCCACTCTTGATCAGGAACTATGTTAATATTATTTAATATGTTATTATAGACCTACTCTACTCAAAGTTTAAGCCAAGGTATGTTGTTTTTCTTAATAACACGTTTGAAACGTGTTGAAAATGGCAAAGATAGTTTTGTACCCTATGTGCACATTTGTACTGAATATGCTGAATGTTTTTATCTACACAAATATGCATTATACATGTCAATTAAAGAAAATGATGTTAAATGAAGTCACTGTTGTCAAATCACTGTTCCAGCAACCAGAAGACAAATATGCATAAAAATGTATATTTGGGTACCTGACTGCTGTCCCTATCTACCCTTCCTAAATGTTTTTTAGACTTCCAATGTTCTCTCACAACCCTTCCCCACTCCCCCTTACTGTACCCTTTCTTTTATGACTTGTTTTTCAAACACATTAGCTAGAACATTTTATACTGCCTATAAAAATAGGAAGCAAAACAATGTGATCTACAGTTGCTCAAATTATGTTTTAACTTTAAAACTATTATTAAGGAGGACCAGTTCTAATAAAGGGGATTGGTTTCTCCCATTTGAATTTTAATAAATAAAATACAGCTCACTTATAATTAAAAACCACATTTTATGTATGTTCAGTCACCATATTTACCCTGTATGACATTTGTTACTCCAGAAATCAACCCTTTACCCTTTTTTTCTCCTGTCGTCTTTTGTTTTCTTTCCTCTGCCTCTGTGACATGTTGCTTCTCTATGTCTGGTGCTGTTTGGCGTCATCTTTATTATCCATATGCTTTGCTCTGTTATGTTTTGATGCCTTTCATTTCTACCTTTTTCTCCTCCTCCTCACCCACATTATGACTGGTGCTTTTATTCTTATTGTCGCTGTGGCTCTTGTTGTCTTTTATTGCTTCCTCTCTGCCTCTCTGTCTTGCATTCTTACTTTCCCTCTTTTCTTTCCCCTTTCCCTTTGTTGAATACTCTATCTTTCCCATTTCTCTACTTTATTCTACATGTTCTGTTGTTGAATTCGTGGTTCGTTCTTTTTATTTGCTTTATTTCACTTTTTGTGTAGGGCAGTAGTTCGGTCAGCGGAAGTCCTGTCCCCTCAACCTCGGGGACCAGTACACCACGCCGAGGCCGTCGACAGTTGCCTCAGACCCCCGCAACACCCCGGCCCCATGTTACATACTCCCCTGTAGTCCGTAAGGCCATGCCCACACCACCTGGGGGACCCCAGGTTAGACCCCCAGTCCCAGCCCCTCGACGCTTTTCTCCTGAGCCTCCCCAAGTCCAGGGTGCTCCGCCTGTCGGCCTTCCACTGGCCCACCATGGCATACCCCGCCAGGGTCATCATCCCACACCTCGCTGGGGAGACACAGGTGGAGTAGGTGGTTCCATGGAGGGTGATGGCTGCTTCTATAACCAGGACTACCAAGACTATGAGCACCCCCATGAACCACCTGCTTATGAGCAGAGTCCCATGCAGGGTGGCAACCCACATCCACATGCCCTGGCCAACCACCCACTGCCTCCTCCACCACAACCACACAATCCTCATCCAGTCCCTCAACCACAGCCACATCCTGTAAACAACCCTCTCCCTCATCCCCCACCCCAGACACAGCCCAGTCGAACCTCACCTAGGACTGCCTGCCATATGACCCCTCCCACCACTGCCCTGACTGGGCCTGTACAGGGTCAAGTGCAGCCTGCTACCCAGCGCCGCCTCCCTAATGGCTACCGAGCCTCATCACCTTCCACACATCTCCATGGAGCCCCACATACTGGACCCCACAAGGTCCTCCCTCCATCTGGGCATCCTAGAGGTCCCCGCAAGGGCCTACATGAACCCTACAGTGAGACGGAGGACGACGACTGGTGCTAGCCTCTGGGGACGGGGGAACATGATTTGGTAGATGGACTTGAAAGATGAACATAAGAAAGTTCTGAGCCAGAGCACTGACTGCCAAGGGAAATCATGTCTTTTCTTTCTTGTCTGTTCAGTTTTTTTCCTCTCCTCCACTGCTTGGCTTGTCCCAGAGATGGTGGGCTAGATGAAGTGATAGGTGTCAAGATTAAGGGATGGAACAAGAATGCTGAGGCAGTAAGCGGAGGTAACAAACCGCCTCCATATTCTGCATTATTGTTGCATTCATTCTTGATGCCAAATGAAATCAACCTCAAACTGCAGTTTTTAAGGAGACAAGCAAGAGGGGTGATAGACACTAGTCTTTGTGTGTCTTAAATTATGCCTCTGGCAACAAGCTACAGCCAATTACAAGATGTCAAGAGTTGCGACTCGACAAAAGACAGTTAGAGACAAAAGAATAAACACTTTTTTGCTTCTCAAAGCTAACTTCAGTTAAGTTAGCTGCAAAAAGAGTCAAATCCAACCCTCCCAGCCACCAGTTGAATATTGATGAGTTTTATCATCTGTGTTTTTAAATACGAACTGAACTGACGAGCCCTCCACCTGTATGAGGTGAGAAGGCTAAGTGGGTGGGAGAGTTGGGAAGAGTTGCATGGGGTTGACAAGTCAATCGGTTAAAATCTAGAGGACAGGATGGGTGTGTTGGGGATGTTCCTTCATGTTCCTGCAAAACACCCTCCCCCCAGAAACAAACAATGTAACCAACCTCCTAAGACCTATGAGAGAAGAAAAACAAAAATGTGGAGAGAGATGGGTTTCAAAAACAAAAGAACAAACCACTAACTGTTTTCAGCAGTATTTCTTCTATTCCTGCAGCTGCTTCTTCTTCTTCCTCCTTCTCTTCTAACTCTTCAAAAATATTGAAGCTTGAATCTTCTGTTGCACCCCACACAGCTTCGTTTTTTAGACTTACGGAGTTGTTCACCCTGTGAAATCCTGCATGAATGATACAAAAAATAATAATAATATCAATGAGATCTACAGAATGTTGGGGGAAATTTACCTCTGTCTTTTCTGTTGTGGTTCGTAGGGATTCTCTCTTTTTAATAAAAATGCCTTTCTGTTTCTCTCCCTCATTCTCCTCTGTATAGCATCCCTCTCTCTGTACCTTACACTAAAATCAAGTGAGAAAGATATAGGGAGATTGGATAGTTACTGTATGTACAGTATATGTAGAAGGAACAAACTGATTACTTTTTGCTTGCTTGTCTGTATGTTCTGTGCCAAATGCCTGCCACTGATACAGCTGGAATTGCACATATTTTTGTGGAAGTAACTTTTTTGTAATTAAGGGATTGATCTCAAATCATATACTGGGCAGCAGGGTATAAAACAGGTAAAAGATAATAAAGTAGTGTCCATATTGGTGAATATTTTTGACAAATCAGTAATATCTCAATGTCTTCCAGGGTTTGGGGTTAAACAGAGACATCAGAGAAAAAGAGAGCAATAGAAAGGCAGAAAAAGGAGAGAATTCTTCATCTGTGTTTTCTTTGTTATTAAATGTAATAATTGCAGACAGTAATATAAGTTATGAACAGATATAAGTTATAATGATCACAGTGACTGTGATAATGAGGGAGATTCTTCATATTTGGTCTTATATTTTGTTCTGTATGTCTGTTTTATTTAAAGCTCAGCAAATCATTTTTCCAACCCTGAAGTGGAGGTTCAATCCAGAGTTGCATTGTGGGAGAATGAGTTTGTAGTAGGGCAAATAGAAAAGGGGAGACTGCCAAAAGCAGACATTAGGCCTGTCTTCTTGTCTTTCTTTTTCAACGCTTAAGACTAAGTAGACTTCAGACAGTGGGTAAATTAGATTGAGAATCCACTTTAAAATCTTGTCAAACACACTAGTGCCCTACATGTTTCTCCATTTATGTAGAAAAGTCTACTCTTCCGCAGATGCTAAAGCCGAGTTTCCCCACCACGTGTGACCTTCAGGTGGCGCTGTATGACAAACGGTGTGCCTCTGGTTTTTGTACTACTCCCTTTACTTTACTACTAATCCTGAGCTTTTATACTAATTCAGTGCACTGAAAATACAATTTAGCTCATTCTCTCACTAGTACACCACCATGTCTGTGTTCACCATGTGTCAACACAGGTGACTGAATTGCACAGTTGCACAGTTCAGATGGGTTGGAAAAAAGATGCCTGGGCCTTGTCATGGTCCTGGAAAACATTTGTGTCGTCATACACATCTGTGTGTATTCCTTCTATATACTTAGTTCAATCTGTGTGTTTCTCTGTGTGCCTCAAACTAACACACAAACGCACACCCCATTCAGCCCCAAACATTATTATTATTTGATTGATTGATTTATTTGTGTGACCTACATTTTACCTGGAGGCCTATCACTCGTTGACCAGAGAATGCACAGGAAAAATAGAAAAGAAAAAAAACTGCCTATTAGTGTCTTTCCAACCTCAGTGGAATGTCACAGACAAGTATTTTTTCACATCACTACACTTAATATCAGAAAGCACACTAAATATGTAGCTTCTGGTTATGAGGAGTGTGTGTGCGTGTAAGTGGGGTTTTGTGCACGTGTGAATGTTAATGGGTGAGTGTGTTTCTGATAAATTTCTAGTGTTCTGTTTTTGTGCTTTTGCATTTCTTTCTGTTCTTCAGAAATCCTTTTGAAATCTTAAGATGTTTCAGTCAGGTCATTGTAACAGTCTTCGACTGTGCGTGTTTGTGTGTGAACACGTTTTTTGTGTGTATGTGACGTCATCAACCCCCTGAATGAAACATGCAAAGCCCCAAACATTCACCATCCATCTTCGTGTCTCTGCTGCAGTGAAATCCACTGACACGCTGATTAACCACACAAAGTCTTCAAAAAGCAATGTAAAGCCGCTAACTGAGGAAAAAACTTTTTTTAAGAACAAAAGATTAAAAAAAAAAAGAAAAAATATCTAGTTCCAGAAATGCATGTGCTATGTGCATGCCACACCGTGGGTTACAGTCATCTTCAGGACATAAAAGAAAAAGCAGATTAATGAATTCAGAGGAATAAAAAAAAAAGATATATAAATAGATAGATGTTTTTAAAAAAGCAATGTTTCCTTTTTCCTTCTATTTTTGAGAACAAAAAATGTTAAAAATAACAAAAAAAAAAGTCTAAAGAAAAAAAAACACCAGAGACTTTGATCAGAATGAGAATCAGAGTCTTGTTTTCTTCTGTTACATGGGGTTGAGGCACAACACATCCATGTTTAGGACACCACAAAAAAACTGTTTTTAATGAAAAAAATATATACAAAGAAAAGGAAGTACAGTTCAGATGATGGTGTATTCTCCCTTCTACTTTTTGTGAGGATCGAGGGTGCAGGAGCGAGCCAAATCTGATGATGTACTCATTATAACTGGCTGTGGAACCTTTGATCTCTCACTCACGCCCTCTTTTTTTCCCTCTCTCTCTCTAACTCTGTCTCTCTCACACTCTTACCTGTCACACTCTCAACCTGTCTCACCGCTATTTCTACCAGTGCATTTTGTAATTCCAAACAGAACTCTTCCTAAAGAATAAAATCCCAAGAGAATGCACACTGCTTCGCCTCATTTCTTGTCTGTATTATTGGGGTGGTTTTCAAATGTTATGTTTACATTCAGTCCTACAAGTCTAAACACACTGATTCCTCTAGGTCAAATATATTGAATGTATTTCCTTCCGCGTGAAGAAATTAACCAGTGCACTTGTCCTTCCTGTCTTTGTTGGAGATGCTCTCATAAAAAACCTATTTGTTGCATTAGAGGTCAGACCTGCAGGAAATTGCTAAATAAGCTATTAAATTCTCCACTATGTTCACCAGCTAGTTGCTACCTCTGCCTGCTAGTTGGTGCTGGGCAGGTGCCATACTGTGGGTTTATCCCAGATTTCTGTTTTCCAAAAATTGTTACTGGCATAGACCAACTATCAGGAAGTTTGGGGATTTTCCTGGTGGGGAGATCTGTGTCAAGTAACTGATACATGGTCTGTAGACGCCACCTGTTGTTAAAATAGGGCTCCTTCTGTCAGTTTCTTCTACAAATTGTAGGGTTAGATGTATAAATTGCATTTTTATAACATTACATCCCTATTTCACATTTGTGATGTTACTATGTTGGCTTGCATTGTGCTGTATTGAGGCAACGCTGCAGGAATTGTGTTGTGTTCACTTGGTGACTGTGGTGCCCTTGGTCAATTTGTCTCGACAGTAATAGTATTTTTTTATTACTATGGTTATCTGAGGTCTTCAGGTGACAAAAGCACTCGGTAAATCTGTTTTATCTGCAATGATTATGAACTAGTTTTAAGCTTGGGTAAATATGGGACTGGGAAGTAGTCAAAATTAGGCCAGGTAAAAGGATCTACATCTTTAGACATGTTAACCTAAGATTGTAGATTGTGATTTGTTATCTAATCATTCATTGATAAACGTGTGAGCAGAGCATATTTGGGAGCAGATTCCTAAGCTTTTTCTTGCTGCTCCACCCCTGAACAGTTATCTCTTGTTGTTGGAAAGAGAGTTGGTGAAAATATTGTGATTGAACTAAACAGCAATTTTGAAAGCTGTAAAACCAAAACTGTGTGTTATAAGGCACTAAACCACCCTGTAAACCCGAGGTTCTCGTGTTTGGGTGCTAATTTTCTTCAGTTTGTCAGCTTTATAAGTTCCACGTAGTTATTTGATATACTTGTTGGTATAAAAATATTGATTGAAATAAAGCTAGTTGAGCTAATGATGGAATAAAATGAATGAATGCATATTTTGGTGCAGCACTATATTTAGGTATGCTGATGGTAGCATCTTCATTCACAATGAGCTAAAGAAAGCAAGGAAGGGGGACAGAAAGGATTTAAGCAACTGGAATAGTCAAGACACACTTTCTTACATGAGCAGGCAGAAGTGTGTGTGTGTGTGTGTGTGTGTACTCCATTCAATGTGTGTATTTTCACAGGCATGTCCAGACAGTTCCGGCTAATCCTCCCAGCCCTATGCACACAACTCGGGTTCTCAGGTTTCAGCCGGAAGAATAAGCAGCACAGTTGGGGCCTCATACAGGCACTTCCCCCCACATTCCTTCCTGGGATAACCCCCTTCCCCCAACACAAACACACACAGAGCCACTGGTGAGTCCTGTTGCACCCCCCCCCCCCAATCTGTAGAGTCATTATATCCACTTTACAGTCTACTTCCATATATAAAGAAAAGCAAGATAAACTAACTTTTTAAAATGTCACAAAAGTGGGTTTATTGTAATCACAAGGTGATGCGAGTTTTGTGAAATCTAAGTGACTTCATTCAAATTAACAGTAACACCCCTCCGCTCTTTTATATTCAGTTTGTCGGAAAAGATAACAAATCGCCTGCTTATTGAGCACTTATGACGTTTTTTTGCCCGACCTTTTGCGCCCTGCCGCCAACAACTGTTAGTTACCATTACAGTACTGTATGCAAGCCACAGTAAAACATTTAAAATCAACAGGACCTTGATTGTTCTCAGTGTAATGCAAGTCAGTGGCTTTACAGCCTCCCCCCTCTCTCTTTAGACTGCAATCTCCTGAATTGTCCCTGCTTTTGTTCTGCAAATCAGCGTGGGGGATGTGAAGTTGTGGAGAGGGAAGCAAACTTCTTCACACCCAAAGCAGTTTCCTGTCACTCTCAAACACACCCACATACCACTTTCACACATAAGTTCTTGCACCAAAACCAGATTCATCACTCATCGCTTTCTCTCCAGCACCGCGCACACACACACAATTACTCCGATTATTATCATATGCATCTTGCACTATTCTAGAAATGACACTTGTTTAGTTATGTGTGTATGTATGACATAAACAC
>JAUBNQ010000027.1:16207485-16218959 GCA_032353495.1 Ctenopoma kingsleyae
GTAAATGTGTTTAGACAACTGGTCATTTGGTTTAGAGGATTGGCTTTTGTGTTTTAGCATTTGAGAAAAACTGTAATTTACATATTACAATCCAACCAATGGTTTAAATACAGATGTAAAGTTATATTTGTTCTTGTTCTACTATGTATTTAGAAAACTTACTTAGAAACTCAGTCATGAGAACACAGCTTTGAAAGGAGCTGCCACAGCTAGCAGAGTTTATTCCTGCATCCATTCTCCCAATCCACTCCTGACCTTTCCCTGGCCTCTGTCATATTCAGCGAATATAGTAGCTTGTCATGTCAAATCCAGTTTGTTATTTTATTTGCATGTCATGTTAAATTGTGCTGTGATTTGACTTAAAAGTTAATCAGCAGAAATTTGATCAGTAGAAAACAAGACGAAATATATACATATTGTATTTCATAATGTCAAATAGCAAAAAAAGTGAGCTGTTAAAGAGCCGGACTTAATAAAAATGTCACATTTATTAACAAATGTAAACAGCATTAACAAATAGATTTTGTACAGCTCTTCAATCTACATCAGTCATTGTGGCTCTCGAGCACAATAATAAACAGCAGAATTTTCAGTCTTCAGAGTGTTCATCTGCAGATACAGCTGCTCTTTGCTGTTGTCTCTGGAGACAGTAAACCGGCCTTGGACTGACTGAGAGTAGTAGATGCTCTCACTGTCATACTCAATGCTTGCCACCCATTCCAGTCCTTTTCCAGGTGCCTGTCTGATCCAGGCCATCCAATAGCTTTCAAAGTCAACATCAGAGGCTGTACAGGTCAACATGTGTGATTCTCCAGGCTTTTTAACTGCTGGTTCAGATTCTGTCAGAGTCTGACCATCAACACCTGTTAAGACACATAACAAAATATTATAAAGGATTCTAAGTTAAAATGTACTTTTTCAATTTGAGATCAGTAAAACTCTTCACCTGTCCAACAGATAGTTAAAAGCAGGAGTCCTGTCCTGTAGTCCATGATGTTAAACTGTGTGTCCACTGTTCTCTGTCATCACCTCTGCAGACAGATAAGTAGAGGTGGAAGACATCTGGGTTTTGCATTGACTCCTCCTCACAAGAAATAAAATACCATCACAGTTAACAACCCAACCATACAATGTTTATCATTACTAAATTTTCATCTTAGATTAAACATCTTACACACTGAAACCTGTTTTATTCAAATTAGTTAATAGAACTTTTTTTGTTTTTCACTTCACACAATATTATTCTTATTCCGAACGCAGAGTAGCATTTAAAAACATATTATGAAAACATTAAAGATTTTCGTCAGTCACCTTTCTGATTACCCGTGAAATGACAAGAATAGCACACAACACATTCCCTGCATTTGGCTCATTTCTGATGGTTCTGTTTTTGCAGGACACATATTTTACTCCAAATGAACATATGGGTAAATACTGTAACTGAACACAATCAAGAACCTGGTTAAATTATCCAACTGACATACAGTATTTCACTACTTTCAAAATCCCTGTGATTAAAGGCCTGCTAGGTATGAAACTGTATATGTTGAATAAACACATAAACATACAAATATACAGTGACATAAACAAAAACAGTATGTATACCATCTCTTTAACGGGTCTGACGCTTAATATGAAAACAACCCTCGTGACTTTAGCTTTGTCATGGCACAGTGTTCATAGCAGAGCACAAATTTGACACTTAAAACACTAGCTAACATTAGTAAATAAAAAAAATATTGTAATACCTTTATGAACTGTACCACTATGGACTTTATACTTATCATTACACATAACAAAATTATTACCATTATGCATTACACATAACTAAATTTTGTTCTGGGTTGAAATTTCATTATGTGTTGTGAATAATGGTAACAATTTTGTTATAATTTTGTTATTAAGACTTCTTCAATCTTGCATTTTTAAGGGTTTTACTGCATGTTATTTATTCAGTGTCCATAGATTTTTAACCTTATACAGAAAGGCAAGAGACTACATGCAGACAATTACAGAGAACGGGAGACAGAGGACAAAGCACAACTAGGGGAGAGCGCAGACACAAAGAAATGGTGGCACAAGAGTGGATCATGGGAAGCCCCCCAGCAGACTAAATCTATTGCAGCATAACTGAGAGATGGTTCACAGTTACCTGAGCCAACTCTGACTATGAAATTAGATATTAGTTATATTTATCAAAAAGGAAAGTTTTAAGCCTGGTCTGAAAAGTAGAGAGGCCCCATTGGCACTTAATGTCTGTGTAGTTTTTGTGCAGCTGTTTCACTGTTTTCAGTCACTGTGCTTTATCGAGCACAGAAGTAAACAGCAGAATCTTCTGCTGTTAGACTGTTGACCTCGAGGTACTGAGTACTGCTGGGAACATTTTCAGTCATGATGAAACGGCTTTGAAAGGAGCTGGCATAGCTAGCAGAGTTTTTTCCTGTATCCATAAACCCAATCCACTCCTGAGCTTTCCCTGCTCTCTGCCTTATCCAGTGAATATTATAGCTTGTTAAGCTATAACCAGATATGACACATGACATCTTCACTGTCTCTCCAGGTCTTTTCACCTCAGAGGGAGCCTGGTCCATTTTGATTTCACTGCGAACACCTGTAAGAAAAAAACATCATGAACATCATCAAATACTCTTTTAACTTACAGTATAGACATTTACCAAAGAAACAAAGCAAAATAGTTTTTCTCACCATGAATAGTAACTACAAATAATAAACACCAGACAAATGTTTTTTCCATTATAGTGTCTGTAGCTCACTGCTCTGTGGTGGGTCTGTCAAAAATAGTCTGAGTCCTCTGTCACAAATTACGTGAGAGCTGTTGACAGCTGAGAGTTAATAAGGAGGATGACTTTGCATAGACCTCCCTCTACAGGTTTAAAAGCAACATGCAATGCAGAAACATTTTGTCACAGACACAAGTAAAGTAAAGTCTTTAAAACATCTACAGTAATGGAACAAAGAAATCAAACTTTTATTTTCTGTAGTGGCTATTTTAAGTATTGATGATGTGGTAAGAATACAAGTACAAATTTGAACTTTTTACATTTTTAAAAAATATGTTTATGCATAAAGAAAGAGATTTTAGCTCTATTAGAGCTTATGTTTATCCCATGGCAATGAAAAAAGTAACGCTATTTTTTCAAATATCGCTACGCATTGCAATATACAAAACTAAAAGACATGCTGTGATTTGACTTAAAAGTTCATCAGCAGAAAAACAGACAAAACATTTTGTATTTCATAATGTGAAACAGCAAAAAAAGAAAAAAGAAATAGATAATAATTAGAGTGTTAAATTTTTCATGTGTTAAGCCTCTTGTTTTGTAAGTTATGGATAAAAATGGTTTTCACAAATATGTTAAAATATAGTATATGTGAATACATATAATTCATGGGGTTCAGCCTCATACAAGTCACAAGTCTCTGGGTATTTTGTACAGGTCTGTTGGTTGTTTGATTCATTGTGGGCAACAGATTTTGTCCTTTTATTGTAACAGCAGACACGTCTGTGGTGTAGCTGAATTTATTCTTCAGAGCATTGTGTGGGTAAAAGCTGCCACTGCTTCCACCCCACTGATGAAATATCCAGTCCATTGGTTTTCCTTCACCTTGTCTGATCCAACCTGTGGAAACAGGAATCAACATTATCTCAGTCATTCATCTCAATATGCAGCACTTGTATTATATTTATTCTAGGTTCTAGCTGCCAGCGGCAGTATCAGAGCTACAGAGAACATGTTGGTGTTAGTTAAGTTGAACTGAGCTCTTCTGTCCTCTCATTCACACAGACTCACTCTCCACTTCCTTATGAGTAACCTTTATTTGCATGTTGTTGGTTTTTCCAATTTCAGTTCTGTCAAAAATGAGAAGAAAAAAATTTATATGTAAAACAAAACTCTCTTTATATTATTTATATAATATTTATATTTTACACCATATGTTGAGTGTCTACCAGCACTTTCCATCTTGAGTACAATCTGTTCTGCTTTGGCAGTGTGAATAAACCAATCAAGTGGTATTTTTTTCAACATTTCATTTATTTTACAAAAGGTGGTAAACTTTTCTTTTGCTTTTGTTTTGGTATTGCTGAAGCTTAAATCTTTTTCACTGTAAATGATTGAATTGCCAATGTTTTCTGTACAGCAATGTTAAGCTCAGCAGATAATAAATCACAGACGTTTGAAATGAAGCTTTAAATCTCTGTCATTTTAAAAATCTAAATGATTAGTCCATTGAAGCTATTTGAAATATTTGTTTATGTATTCTTCAAGTTAACATTTAAAGAATGAAATGACAGAAATTAGTATTTTTTAAATATTATTTTCTTTTTTTTAAATACACAATTTCATGTTAGTGGGAGGTATATAGTTATAAGTGTCTGATGACTGCTGTAGGACTTTGTACAGTGGCACAAACAGCTCCAGTCACTGTGAGTCTTAAGCACAATCATAAACAGCAGAATCTTGTCATTAAGCTTATCATCTGCAGATACACTTTCTGTTTGCTGTCATCTCTGGAGACAGTAACCCGGCCTTGGACTGATCGAGAGTAGTAGTGGGTACCACCGGTTACAGCAGCAATCTTCAGTCCTTTTCTAGGAGCCTGTCTGATCCAGAGCATCCAGTAGCTGCTGAGTGAAAATCCAGAGACGGTACAGGTCAGTGAGTGTGTTTCACAAGGTCCTTTAACTACAGGTTCAGATTCTGTCAGAGTCTGACCATCAACACCTATAAAATCAAGGGAAACAAGGATTTGCTTTGAGACAGTAATGTGTTAAACACAACTTCAACTCTGACACCATTTTCACCTGCCCAGCAGATAATTAGGAGCAGCAGACATGTCTGATAGTCCATGATGTTAAACTTTGTGTCCACTGTTCTGTGTCATCCTCTCTGCAAACAGATAAATAGACATCTGGAAGACATCTAGTTTTTCAATGACTCCTCCTCACAAGAAGGAAACTGGGTTTTTGGTAAAACTTGTGATAGATAGAACTTTTTTGTTTTCCACTTTACACAATATTATTCTCATTCCAAATGCAGAGTAACTGTGACGACCAGCTCAAAGTTAAAGTTAAAGAGACACAAAGGTAATGGTTCAAACTAGAACTCAAATAGAAAACGCAAAATATGGCTACAAAGCATGAGATGTATAAGTCAGTGAATCAGTAAATGTGTGCATGGATGCATGGCAGGTCTAGTGTGAGGGTGTTGTGAAGAGCAAAAGCAAACAAAACAAATGTGGCAGGCAAAAGTAGCAGCGGCAGACTGAATGCATGGCTTTATATCTGGTTGCTCAGGAGCACAAGGCCCAGGTGTTCCTGCTCACCCTGATGAAAGTCTGTCCACTATGACCTGTAAGAAAAAGCAGAATCAAATCAAATGAAAACATTAAAGATATTGGTGTTCACCTTTGTAAATATCTTCAGATTCAGCCAAGTCTGCTTTATGACCTGATGTTTTCAGCTTGTTGTCTTTCTTCAGAATTTAATTTCATCCAACATACGGTTTGAATGTGGCATAGGTGATTTAGTATTACGTACCGTGTAGGCAAATGAAAGAAGTGCCAACAACTGAGTGATATAAGATCATTTTACATCACATATTTGATTTTTATTACTTTATCATAGATTTAGATTGAAATGTATTTAATGTGCATATGGAGTATTAGGGTGCTGCTGCAAGTAGAAAACCCTTCTGTTACAGAGATCGCATTGGCACTTAATGTCTGTGTAGTTTTTGTGCAGCTGTTCCTGTTTCTTCACTCACTGTGTCACTTCGAGCACAGAAGTAAACTGCAGAATCTTCTGCTGTCAGGCTCCTGACCTCGAGGTACTGAGTGCTGCTGGGAACATCTTCAGTCATGAGAACACGGCTTTGAAAGGCGCTGGCATAGCTAGCAGAGTTTGAACCTGCGTTCATCACTCCAATCCACTCCAGAGCTTTCCCTGGCCTCTGTCGTATCCAGTGAATATAGTAGCTTGTCATGCTATAACCAGATATAACACATGACATCTTCACTGTCTCTCCAGGTCTTTTCATCTCAGAGGGAGCCTGGTCCATTTTGATTTCCCCGCAAACTCCTGTAAATGAAGAAATGATGACCATCACACTTTTAAATGACAGGCTGACATTAAGTAAATCTTTAAAACAGAAGTGATTTTCTCACCGTGAATCGTAACTACAAGTAAAAAACTCAATACAATATTTTCCATTCTGTCACAAATGTAGTTCAGTGCTCTGTGGTTGGTGTTATAAAAATTCCTAAATCTCTCACAGTGTTGTGCCAGATGTTGATGTGTTTATAAGAGAAGACATTTGCATAGACCTCCCTCAACAGTGAATATGTAACACAGACACATTTTAATAAGTGAAGTATCTCTTTAATATGAAAGCCCCGGTAAGTAATATCTGAACTGATGGCTTATAAAAAAAATATTCTACAATGAGAATTTTAATTGATGATATAGCAACTTAGAGTTATTACTCAGTTTGACCAATTTATAAAAGGACAATTTACTTTGTATTTATATGTACATATTGAAATAATGAGGAATTTGTAAATTTAAACAGGAGACATATTGTTTACCAATCTTCTTTAGACATTGAAGTACACAAAACTAGAATTTAAAACGTGTCAGTAATCATCTTGCATTGAGGGTCATTAAGTCAATTTTCTCTGTAATTGGTAACAACAAATACATTTCTCTACCATTCAATGAATTCCATTAATACTGAAACATATATTCAACTAAGCATTAATACTGTATTCATCATCCATAGTCAGCAGGCATTGTTCTGAAAGTGTAGAACACCTAACGATCAAATGCCGCCCTCACTACCTGCTACAAGAATTCACAGCCAAAACAAACATCCAGAGGCTCTGTATGTTGCTCTGTATGAGCCACCTCGGCTCTTCAGACCACATATCAGTTATGCTGGCTCCTGCATACTGTCCTGTCCTCAAGTGCAAGAGAGCCACACGAAAAACCATCACTGTGTGGCCTCCTGAAGCTGCCCCCATGCTTTGACTGCTTTGCAAGACTACTTTGACACCACAGACTGGCAGGTTTTCAAGAAGGCAGCAACAACGGTTGGCAGTGTGAACCTGGAGGAATATACATCATCTGTCCTGGGCTGTCCCCAGGGTCGCGTGCTCGTCTGCGTGCTCAGCTCACTGCTCTACACACTGCTCATACACTAGTGATGTGTCATTTGCAAACGGGCCGGCTCTAAGAGCTGATCCTTTGTAGAGAGCCGGAAGAGAGAGCCGACTCCTGTCGGGGAGAGCCGAATCTTCAGCCACTCTGCTGAGAATCCATGCAGGCAGAGGTGGGACTTTATTTCGATGGGCACACTATGTGGCCAATCACATGCAAAGACAGACTAGCATTATGTAAAAGAAGGAAGGGGGGCAGATGCTGTGAAGACAGTGTAGTGGTACAGGCCTTGCCAGAGCCAAAAGAGTCGAAGCTTTGCAAAGAGCCGGACTTTCCATCACTATCACACACGACTGCAAAGCTCACTATGATTCAAACTCCAAAGTGAAGTTTGCAGATGACACAGTGGTGTGGTGCCTCATCACCATGGGGGATGAGTCAGCTTACAGGCAGGAGGTGGATGAACTATGCCTTTGGTGTAAGAATAACAACCTGATCATCAACATCAGCAAAACCCCCGGCCCCCCCCATCTTTACATCGATGGTGGTTCCCTGGACTAAATACCTTTGAATACACCTGTCTAAGAACAGTTTTGTTCTTACATGTCTCATGTGAGAATGACAATAAAGAATCCTTGCAACAGAAATCATTATATCTATCATTCATCTAATTACTGTTTCTAATGTATGTATTAGTGTGAGTGCACTGAAAACTGCTCACAACCTTATTCTCTGCATATTGTTGAATAATTTATTAATTCCTACAAATAATAGTTTAAAAACAGATGAAAAGTTCACTACTACATAAAAACCAAATTCATGGTTTGATTTTATATATTGGAACCTGTATCATAAAGTTATTTTTGTGTAACTAGTAGTATTATTAACTAGTTATTGTAATTCTCATACAGCATGGCATAAAATTTAACAAAAGAAGAAAAAAGCCATTGATAATTTCGATTGTAAACATACAAAAATAATAATACAATTTGATAATAACAACACAGTTATAAAAAAAAACTCTGTCCAATACTGTGAGTGTTAACATCATAAAAGGAAATAAATAGTTACTTGCAACTTTAAAACGTGTGAATTTATCAAATAGTTTTGGATGTGATGGGAAAAAAAAGAGATCATATTGCTACTCATGATCTCTGGCTGTTTTTGTGCAGCTGTTCCTGTTTCTTCACTCACTGTGTCAATTCGAGCACAGAAGTAAACAGCAGAATCTTCTGCTGTCAGGCTCCTGATCTCGAGGTACTGAGTGCTGCTGGGAACATTTTCAGTCATGAGAACACGGCTTTGAAAGGAGCTGCCATAGGTAGCATCGTTATTGCCTGTGTTCATCCACCCAATCCACTCCATAGCTTTCCCTGGTTTCTGTCGTATCCAGCCCATATTAAGGCTTGTCATGCTATAACCAGATATGACACATGACATCTTCACTGTCTCTCCAGGTCTTTTCACCTCAGAGGGAGACTGATCCAGTTTTATCTCACTGCAGACTCCTGTAAACAAAGAATGTGTGATAATCTCTCATTACAGTTGTGCGAAAAAAAATAAAATAAATAAAAAACATTCTGTGTTAAAGCCAAAATTCTTTTCTTACCATGAAAAGAAACAATAAAGAATAAACTCCAGAAAATCATAATTTCTGCTCTGTTATACAGTCACTGTAATTCAGTGCTTTCTGAAATTGCCAGTTGTACAAAATGTGCTCTGCCACAAATTATGAGAAGTGCTGGTGTTTATATGAAACAAAGAGTTTGCATAGACCTCCCTCTACAGGTTTGATGGGAATGTGTGTGTGACACATTTTCATAAAAATGAACCACAGACAATCACACAATGCTGTCTTGTATTGAACATAATGACTTACAAGTTAATCTGCCCAAAAATAGGTCACTATCAGACCAGGCTGTAATGTGGTGGAAATAGATAGTATAAATATGTCCTGATTAATCTGTCTAGCTTGTCTGTTAGTGTCTGCCACCTTCATGTTGCTTCCCCAGCAGACCACAGCAAAGAAAATGACATGGGCCACTACAGACAAACATCCACAGCATGGTGCTGCAGACGTTAGAAGATGGTGTGTGATGGAGACGGTTGTGCTCACACCAGTTCACAGAGCTGTCCACCACTCTTTAGTATTCTGTGATGACAATCAATACATCCTACAACTGAGGTCTACAGGGTGAAGAGGAAGGGAGACAGAACTGTCCCCTGTGGAGCACCTGTACTAAAGACCACAATGTTGACCACAGGCTGACATTTCAGCAGGGGGATGTACTGCAGGTGGTGTATCAGTTAGTCTATAATCCAAAAAATCATGTGTGTCAACCTGCATGTTTTTTAGTTTCTCTCCCAGCAGTGCAGGCAGGATGGTATTAAATGCACTGGAGAAATCAAAAACATACAGTGGAACCTTGGATTGCGAGCATAATTCGTTCCGCAAACGTGCTCATAATCCAAAACACTTGTATATCAAAACGAATTTACCCATAAATAATGAGAACTCAGATGATTCATTTCACAACCCAAAACTATTTGTATAAAAATGATTAATACAAAATATAAAGTAATATAGTAACTAACCAGTCAAATAAGCTTTTGCTTTCTGGACTGAAACGCCCAACCACTCACTTTTCTCATTTTTTTTCTCATCGTTTCTGTAGTTTTGCCGCAGTTACTGTGCAATTGTAAATATGCAGACATCCTCATAGGAAATAATTCTACATACAGCTAGAACAAACTAAACTTTAGTGACTTATTAATGTTAATTAATGTTCTGAAACAACTTGGATTACGCTGGAACAAAGAGACAATATTTGTGTCTCATAGCTGCAGACAGAAGTTGTGATCACGTGAGGCTCGTTTGACACACTGTATACATACTACTCATATTGCAAGACATCGCTCGTTAATCAAGCTAAAATTTATAAAAAATGTATTGCTTGTCTTGCAAAACAGTTGCAGACCAAGTTACTCACAATCCAAGGTTCCACTCCAAGTTCTCACTGAGCCTCCAGGCTTGTCCAGGCAGGTGTATAGGTGTAATGGAGGAGGTGAATGATAGCATCATCTAGTCCAAGTTGGGGCTGATAGACAAACTGGAGGGGGTTCAAGTGAAGTTTGGGCTAGAGGTCGGAGGGACTCCAGGATAAGTCTTTCAAAAACCTTCATGGTGTATGAGGTCAGAGCCACTGGTCACTGGGATGAGGCATCTTATTTGGAGGAACTAAATATGATTTTTTTCTAGCCAAAAGGAACTCTTTCCAGATGCATGCTTAGGTTGAAGACGTGTTGGAGAACACCACATAGATGGGGGGCACAGCTTTTCAGCATCCTTGGACTGACTCCATCCATCCTATTACTTAATTTCTACTTTGGGAATTTTGTTATTTTTTTAGATTATATTAGCCTTTTGATATGATTACTGTGGTTAATAACTCAATTATTTACAACTGATAAACTGTTGTATGTTTAATAGGTGTGTTCAATAGACATGAAGACATGAAATAATAATAAAGATTTGTAATTTTACAAAAGTCTTGTGCAGTCAAAATGTCAAAGATATAAAAATATGCTTCTTTCTCATGACAATAATAACCATCAGATTTTGTACAGCTGTTCAACCAGCTTCTGTCACTGTGGCCGAGCACAGTAATAAACAGCAGAATCTTCAGTTTTTAGACTGTTCATGTGCAGATACACCTGTTTTCTGGTGTTGTCACTAGAGATGATAAACTGGTTTTGGATTGAGTTGCTTTTACCACCAGTATCAGCAGCAATCCACTCTAGTACTTTTCCAGGAGCCTGTCTAATCCAGGCCATATCATAGCTGCTAATTAATAATCCAGAAGCTGTACAGGTCAGTGTGTGTGAATCTCCAGGTCTTTTAATCACTGGTTCAGATTCAACCATCAACTCCTGTCAAGGAAGAAAAAAAACAAACAAATAAATACAAAAATATCAAACTGTCTTGTTAAATATGTAAGAAAAAAAAACTATCTCAAATTGAAATCATTGAAACATTTTACCTGCCCAGCAGATAGTTAAAAGCAGCAATCCTGTCCTATAGACCATCATGTTAAACTATGTGTCCACTGTTGTGTGTTGTCCTCTCTACAGTCAGATAAGTAGAGGTGAAAAAGTTTTGCATTAACTCGTCCTTATAAGGAGGAAATAACTGGATTTGGCTTTAGTTGTTATTTAATGACAATAGAGAATCCCAGACCTGTCAGTGCACCATACTATTTTTTTCCATTTATATAACATATTTTAATGTGAGTAAAAT